>JAOBAT010081974.1:0-42784 GCA_026413305.1 Hydrozoanthus tunicans
GGTGGGGGGTGGGGGGTGAGCCTGTACGGTAATTTTATGGTGGATATAAAGAAGGAAAAAAAAGTCATTGACAAAAACTTGTTTGCACTTTTGGTGGTTCTTTTAAAGAAGATAATATGAAATACTGCCCTGCTGTGAGGTTTCCAATTTGTACTTCATGTAAATTTCCGCTTTTGGCTTAGTAGTTGTCAGAGAACAAAACTTACGGCAACACTTTGAAAAATTTGCTAATTGGCATCAATTAAAGATGGAGAAATTCGAAATTAAACTTGAAAAGTGTGATATCATTTTTTTTGCTTAGACAGCAGTTGATCTTATCGCCAGCCAGTCAAGCAGTTTCGTCTGGAATTCGCACCACGCACTGTTCAGTTCTGGCTAGCAGGTGGCAACAGATGGCGAGTTTAATCTGTTTTGTTTAATTTTTTTCTTTATCTTGCATAAATTTTCTTCGACATGTCGCTAAGCTTTTCTTTACATTCTTAAGGAACTTACTTAAGTTGCTAAGCAGCTAAGAGCATAAGATGCTTTGAAGTATTTCAAGCTCTAGCAGTTTGAGAGCGACTGTAAATTGACGTCCCTCGTTTTGCTAACGCCATAAGACTATAACTCCTTAAGAAGTTTGAGTCGTTACTTTCTAACACAAAAGCACTCCACTGCTCATTCGCCTCGCTTTGAAATTTCTGTTTTTGTTTTCACTTTTTTAACTTAAAATGTCTTTTCACACAAAGCAACAAATTAAAATGTTTTCAAAGCGCTTGTGTTTCCAAGACAATTTCTAACTATTGTGTAAACCAGTTTGCAGCTTTATTGATGCTTAGCAAAATGTGTTATAGCTGTACAAACTGAGTTTGATGATAGCACAAGCAACAGAAACACACCAACAGACGTGAGAATCAACAGCGACGTAAAACTAAAAGGTTTGAGTTTTGGCTAAGTTAGTAAGTAGAGATTGATTTTTCAACATTTGATCATAGATTTCATAACTTAATACTGAAATGCAGCGTAGCTTTTTGACATATATTTTAAAAAGAAACAGCATTTTATTGCAATGACAGTATATATTCCTGAAAGCGGAACTTTTCTTACATGGTGACGAATGAAGTAGAGTTTAGATGTTTTGTAAGTGATTTTGATTCTCTGACAGCGAAGCAACGTTTATGAGAGTGGTTATATACTTGAACTACACGTGATTTATAAAAGATGCCACTGAAAAGTCGTTGTCAGTTTACCGATTAGACCAATTTTCTAGTTTCCAAAGTTGGCCGTCATGAGACAGACGTTTGTTGAAACAATTACGTATGTGCTTTGAAACTGAAAAGAGTTTTGGTGATGTCGAGTTTTCTGTTAGGGACTTGCATGCAGATTACACTTCTCCATGACTGCAAAGTGTTTCGTGATGCTGAGCTGTTTCGTTTCTATAGTGCTTACTCTCTCTATCAGTTTGCCGATAAACAGCTTACTTGTTACAGCTGCGCTTAGCGTCACCTCGAGATATGCTTGGCGAACTTGCGCGCTGCCGTTTTGATTAAGGTATCAAAAGCCTTACTAGAAAAGAATTGCAAGTTTTTGCATTTAGAATTACTGAAACATGTTGCTTTGTCCTTTAAGGCCGAAGCCATAGCAAGTTGCTTAGTGACAAAACTGTTGTCATGACTCTTTCATTACGACACGTATCTTGTGCCATTGTCTTTTGGCGGCGCACATGTGCTTTCATATTCTGTTTTTATTTTAGTTTTAAAAAACGTGTAGAAGAAAAGAAACCCAAATTAGTTGTTAACAAAATACATTGTTTTAGTACACAAAGAAATTCTGAGTAGTTGATGGCCTTTCTAACAGGTCGTAAAATGTAAAGTTTCTTAAAGATACTTTTTGTCGATGGCGTGTGATGCGGTACAAATAGCCTTGCATCTTTGCACATGAAATAGATTGTTTCGATTTCGAACAAACGGCATGTGCCGTCCAAACGGCCGGCCTGGTTTTCAAACTAAAACAAGTGTAAATGATAACGCTTATAAGCGTGTCAGATGCTGGTCTGTATTTTCTCTTCCCGGCCGTGACAAGCGGGGTCAGTTAGAAACAAACACTAACAAAAAAAGACATGTCACAATAATCATGTTACAACATTATGATATAACTGGGAAGAGAAAAAATACTCTTAAAAATTCGCAAAATGCAATCACTTGAGTTTAGTGCGCGGGCGAGCTTTCACTTTTAGCTTAATCGAAACCCTTGGTTTTGAGCGAACAGTCTGCATAAGCGGCATGTGTGAGGAAAAACGGTGTTTTTATATACACTGAGCAATCAGTCTAAGGTTGCATTTCAATATGGCGCAAAGTTCTGTTAGAAAAATAGAGCAATTTCATTTTAAGACATCTGAGGCTCAACTTTCCCCGATAATTAGAAAACTTACGAAACACGGAACAAGCGGAAGTTTATTTTTTTCTCAAAAAGCAACAGTTTGTTGTCATAAACATTTCTTGTTGAGCACCAAAAAGTTTAAACTGCATGATGAAGCAAGGCACAAGTGGCTCGAGATCCGTGCTTTGCAAAACTTGTGAGCTTAAAAATGAACTACAAGATAAATTGTAATTTATAAAAAAGAAAAACTCACAGAGACTCTCTCAAAGCTTTAACTAACGTTAGGATAAAGTTAACGCGTCCTTGAATGCGTGTGTATTTGTGGACATAAGTAAAACTCGTTTTGTAAAAGCCCCGTTTCATTACGCTTCTTTACCGCCAGCAAATGAATAGTATCGTACAATAAACTTCAAACTAAAAGAAAAAGAACTAATTAAACAGCGAAAACAAAACTGCATGTGAGCTTGTAAAATGTGAAACATTAACTGTATGAAGAATTGTAAAAGTCATACTGTATGTGCTTTTTTCTGTCACTCCAGCCAGAAGGTATGATTGAAATTTGATTTTAGATTCCCAATATTTTATAAACTAAACATTTGCAGTTTGAAACAAGCTCCTTTGAAACGCTTAAGAGAAGGACGAGAATTTAAAACTCATTTATTAAACTTTGATGAGCATTAGTGATATTCAGTTAACGCCAGACGGCTCTACATTTTATGATTATAGTTCATTTGATAACTTGATATCAAGAAAAATGCACAACGTGTTTCAGTTTAACAGACTTCTTCTAAAAACAGATGGCAAACTCAAGGAAGTTTTTACCAACCACATGGTGTAAAGACCATTCACCACATTGCACGTAGCGGATGCTTTTTACTGTCATATCAAACCAAACTTCCCATCATTTGAGCTGGCGGCTTTGTTTTTTGTTTACAGTCACTAGTTATACTCACTTTCTGAACTGATCTGTTCTTCTGTTTTCCGACTTTTTGTTTTGCGACTCGGGAAGTCAGCCGAACAGCTTTTACAGCATCTGGAGTGAAACAACTTGTTGTCAGTTCCTATGTGCTCTTGTTACCGCGGCACATGGTATAAATGAGATGAAGTAAGGCGAGGTAGAGGCGGCCTGGGGAACTGTGAAGAATTTCACTTCTCTGCTCTATATCATATAGTTTTAGAAATGAACGGAGTAGACAGCTCGTTGCCGGGTCATGTAGCGCCCCTCAACTCGCCCACTCCACCCCCTCCCCCGCGCAGAGCATCAGATCTTGTGTTAATATGTCTTATCTTGCAAAGCTTACAAAAGAAATGCGAGGTTATATGCAATGTTCAAAAAGTTGTTCAACGTTTTACGTTATTTTAAATTTTCGTACATAGACTTCGAACTGAAAGCTTTAACATAACGGCTAAGTCAGTTCTGTCGAAATCTTTCTTTGTAGACACTGAACTCGAAACCTTACAGAGAGTTGTTTTCCGGGTTTTCTGCGTGACAGCCGGTAACTGCGAAGCGGAAACTACTGAAAGCGGTTGAAAGCGCACCTCTCCACGGAGGGTGCTGTCCATTTCTCTCTAGTACTTCACGGAGTACCCAACAACAGAGTTTTTTTAAACAAATCTCCCAGTCACCTGGACAGCTCTAAGTCAAAACGCGATCCCAAACTTGAATTCACCTGTTCATGCATTCGGTGCTGTCAATTTAGATATGAAACAATTCGTAGATAAACCCACCCCCGCACCCCTGCATGGAAAGACACTATCGTTGTGAGTTGAAACTGCAACGGCGCCAAGCATAAGGCTAACAAAAAAGTGCTTTCAAATATTCATTCTAAATTTCTGTAGCTGTCAACTCGTTTAAAAATGGGAGCGTTCAGTTGCGCTTACAAACAGAGACCGAATGTCTGTAGCCCGCACTGCGTCAATCCTATTTCCTATACACTGGTCCACAGCATGAGTTAGACCCTGGCCCGCGTATCGGGTACTGTTTTAACAATATGACGTCAACAGGCGTAGGGAGATCTATAAAGAAGAATATTGCTTGTTTTCCGTCCATTCGGTCAGGTGGAAGTTGCCCGCTTTCGCTTGTCGTCAAAAAGGTTTGACAAGTCGGGAGCTGCGAGCGCCAGTTTGGTAAGAGTTTAAATTTGAAAACGGAACTTTTTCATAAAAGGGAAAAAGGACGTTAGTCTAAGTCTAATCATTATAAATGGTTAACTTGCTTGATTAGCGCTGAAAAGCTGCATTTGAGGTTTCTAAACACCAGATAAGACTGGTTACTTGACCTTATACGTTGGTGACTGCAAAGCGCTTATAAGTTTACTGTTCAAAGCCTCGGTCAACACAAAGTTCTAAGTGGCAAGCATATTTAATGTAGAATATTATGATAAAAACTTGAGACAGCACTTTGGTGGCTGGTTTCTGCTGTTCCCTTATTTTAGTTTTGATGTGTGGAGCAGGTGCAATATCGAAGGCGTCAAATTGCTTTCACTTTGCCTGGAAAAGCGCAGAGTTTTCATCTTAACAAATTCGAAAACCTCGCAGTTTTATGTTGGAGAAACACATATTAATATAATTAATTTGTGCTTCACCGTTTTAAAAGTTAAGATAGGGTTTTCTAATTTTTCCGTGTTGTCGGTCTTTTGGATAACTAATATTTCTGGCAATTATTTTGACGAATACATCCTGGCTTCCGACATGAGTTTTTTTTATTCTTTTCTCGTTAGTGTCAAAAAAAGCCAGACGCACACTGGTCGGTAGGAGTTTGACGTCATTTCACTACTCAATGCTGCGCCTTTCATATGACAAGCAGGTCCATTAAAATCTCTTTAAATGCAAAAAAAGTGCTTATCTAATATTTTCAAGGAGAGACTTCGCTTACACAAGGCGATCAGTTTTGCAGGAACCCCGCTAGTGTGCCTTGCTGTGAACTCAAGTCGCCATTGCTTTGTGCTGCCCGGTTGTCTGTCGCGGGATTAAATGCATTGAAAAAAGGGTGTGCATTAATTCATTTAAGACTAAACATTTTATGAGATCCCCAAGAACCTCTGTTTAATGATATTTAATTTGCTACATAGCTTTTGCGCATTAGGAAAAAGAGAACTGGCAGTTTTTTGAGTCCCAATTTTTGGGAATGAACATTGCTTTTGCATTTTGTTTTATGACACGTTTTCTTTGCGATAAATAATTCATGTAATTTCTCTTGCCTCCAGATATGAAAGTTGAATTGAACTGATGAAAATAACATGGAACATCTTTTCAAATTTATGTCTATTTTTCTTGTTTTGTGATAAATTTTCTGTACAGCGTATGCCGTACGTCATGCAATTTATATGTTTATATAGCTTCCTAAAGTTTAGCTGCATAATAGTTGAAGAAATTGCCAGTTTCTCTTCTATTTCGTTAAGCCAAAAAATTCTGCTCGCTTATTGCAGGTGATAAACGTATTTACTCAAGTTGTTGTCAAAGAAAATTTAGAATTGCCGGGCATTTATCACTTTTTCTTTACAAGATGTTCACATGTTTCGACTTCGGGTCCTTTGTCATAAAGGGATGCCGCGAAAGTTTTCAAGTCGACCTTTTCTGCATTTAAAACTTAAATTTGGCAATAAGAAACAAAATTATTGCTTTTACCTGATCTGCCATTATTTAATGAAGGGAGTTCTTCAATCTATTAAATAACGACACTGTACGTTCAAGAATTAGTTTCAGAAGCGGAAATAGAAATTTACCTAACAGGTGATTTTTTTGTTATGAAAAGATAAATAACCTTTCGAGCGGCGCGTGTGAACTTTTGTTCATTTTTTACAGTGATCTAGTCACCTTAAGTTGCTGCATCAAATTATTTTGTACAGACGACTCGCTGATATCGAAGCAATATGGAAGTCCAAGATATACGTGATTGCTTGTTATTAACTTGCGTTGATCTTATCCTGTGAAACCTCACCAAAATATACACAATGTTGAAAAGCTAACCGCGTTTGATCATGACGTGAAATAAGGTTCTAGGAACTATCGTCGTTCATAAACATCCAGCTGCCACTGTGTAATATTTCACACCTTTTGTATTGAACCTTTTCTAATTTCTTCAAAAGACTTTCGAATTTTTTCTCAGGACTGAAAAAAAAATACAATTTCGATTGCCCTGAATACATTGGCAAAATATGTAAGACAGGAAATAAAGGTATACTTATGATTATAAAATCGTAAAACCGAACACATTTTGAACTAATATCCTCTTCAAAACGGAAACGGCGAATCGTTTGTTGAAAAGATAGTTTATCAATGAAGGACGCTTGGGGTGGGCGGGCTGTGTGCGGGGTAAAATAGCATTTTGATCACAGCGCTTTGTTCCTCGTTAAGTTTACTTAATTTTTGCCGCTGTCGAATTGGAAGAAGTGCTCTCACTGTATATAGTGGTTTTGTAAACCGACTGAACGTTGCTTCGGTTTGTTTTGACGTGAGCGTGTTTGCTTTTCTGTCCTTATTTTCAGGATGAGTTTACTTTGCTTTCAGTGCCAACTGTAAGGTTTGCATTTTAATACTAGTTGTTTTTGCTTTCGTTTTACATTTTTATGTTTCTGCTTGACAAGTGGGGAAGAGTTGTGCACACAATTTCCTGTGTTTTCTCCAAACATAGTATATACAGCTGGTAGCAGGTGCTGCCATTGGTTCAGGAGCGCTTGTTTTGTTTCCAATGATTATCGGCCTTTCGAGTTGCGAAAGTGACAGTACACGAAAAATCCTGCCTTCTTTTTCTTTATTTCCCCTATTTCACGCACAAACACATGACTACCTGTCTAATTGGCATTGTTTATTCAGTTGTTGCTAGGCTTTTGTTCCGCAAATGGTCGGTAATTGAGCAAAATTATGTTTGATAGAAATTGTGCTAGTTGTTTCTCCAGCTGCTCTCTGTGTGTATGTCAAAATTATTGCTCTATCTCGAGAGAGTTGAACCGTTTAGTCAACGATTTTGAACGACAGCTTGACTTCTATTGGAAATACTTCTCTTACACATTAATTTTTCGAGAGCTTGTTTCCAAGGTAAGCTTGAGTTATGGCCGGTTTAGCGAAGTTCTGTTTCATCGTTATTAATTTCATCAGAACACAAGTCGACAAGAATCCCGCGGCATAATTTCCTTTCGTTGTCATTGTTCGCTACTTTCACGTTTTGTTACGCTCTCGTTCACAGTCTCAAAGAAACACGACAAAGGCGAAGTCGGTTACTTTTGTTCAGTTTGAAATCAACAGTATTTTTGTTTTTTCACGACATTTGGTAAGGACCTGAAAAGAACCTGTTTGTATTTGGTCACAGCAAAACTTGTGAATAAATTAAATTGATCTTAAATACAGCGGTGTATTTCTAAAATTAAGTTGTCGTATTTTGAAGGAGCCTTGATAGCGCGATGGTAGCCATAAACGACAAAAAACATTCGTTTTATCAGAGTGAGAGACATGAAGAGAGCTTTTAGACCTGCCGTCTCCGTCTACTACTGTCGCCATTTCTTGTCGGTTGATAAATTTGTAATACAGTAAATCCGTCGCACATTTTAGTTGTATATATTCCGTGTTTATACCGAATCATGCTGAGAATTTAAAACATACTATATTAAAATTAATACAGCTGAAAGTATTGAATAGTTTCAAATTGTTATTCTTTGACTTTCTTATAATATGCAAAACTTACTTGATCGAGTTATAATAAATACATAAAATTCCAAGCCTAGCTCGAAATACTTTGACAAAAAATTAGAAAACATGTTTTTCTGTCAAATTTCATTGTCGGTGCACCGCGATGTTAAAGCTAAAATTTAATCGCCCTAACGCGGCGGCCTCGTCCATTTTCTTGTGTCGGAGCGACGTTGTGACTAAGTTTGAAGTTATTTCTCGACTTAAGTCTCACGAACAAAACCTATCTACAGGATACCATCAGAATTGTCACGAACCAAAGATTCCTGCCACAGCACTCGAGTTTGATGCACCATGGATGTGTCTGCACTGCACTGTTGGAGAGGTCTGCCCGTACCTCACAAATCCATTTGAAGCCCAAGCCTCGAAGAAAACTTCCAAAAAAAGACGACTTGAAACGGTAAGCCCTCGTGTGGAATCCCACTGTGTTTGATTTTTAATTTGAATTTGGGTGACAAGTGCTGAAAAACGGAATGTTTAGCAAATGTGTTTAATGCGAGAAAATACTTTATTACGCACCATTATGCCGTTGATTTTCACACATTAAGTTTGGCGGGTAAAATTATACTCCTCCGCCTGTTTACAATCGCTTTTCTAGCAACAACGAAAATTTAAATATGATTTGAATAATAGACTTAAATGTTTGCACATGTCTCATTCTACTTTCTCCAAAAGATAGCTTTTCTGTCGGAGTGTCTGAACTGTGTTTGAGCTCGTGACAACTTGCCATGACAGTGCTCATAAAAATGTCAACTGTACAGTTACACTTGTAGACAAAACGAACCGGCACAAAAAATTCTTGTTTGTTTTTTGTTTTGCTTTACAAAAATGGTGTCTTACTTTATAAATTTGATTTTTCGAAACACCCAAAGAAACCATGGTCCGTAATTTGTTTATCAACTATAATGAAGTAAACCCAAAACTCGAACTTTTTCAGTTGCAAGGAAACCTTTTTATTTTGATAATACAGCACAGGATGTTCGGATTTTCCGGTCGTTAATTTGTATTGTTCTTATTAACGATATGGCTCCGTTAAAGTTGAGTTGAATAGTGTTATTGGTTCGTCATTAAATTGACGAGCAGATGGCCGGATGTGGTGCCTAGCAGGATCTCAACTGTCAAACATACACAAGTACTGTAAGACCAAAACAAACCCCCAGTGGGGTCCTCGCGGGGCTTCCCAATGGCGCATGAGGTGCTTTCGCGTGGGAACTTTAATCTTTAGATATCAAAAACACCCTTCCGAGCGCCAGTCTGCAAAAACAGCTCGTTTGCTTTTTGACAACCCAAGTTGAAGGACTACTTTACCTTGATAATACAAAGTTAAAACAGGCTTTAGTGCATGTTTGTTCAGGTTAGCCACTGAAAAGGCCCTCAGCACAAGGTAAAAGAACCTTGAATTCTATCTAGATTATTTTTATATTAAAGCGGGCATTTTCATACACTTTTCTTAACAAAATGAAGCAAGTAACCACAGAGAGATGACAAAAAACTTTTAAAAATCTTACAATCAAAAACTGCAGAAAAAAAGTCCCCAAATTTTGGATGAAAATTGTCTTTTTTGTCAGTTAAGACAATGGTCTGAAGTTAATCCGTCTTAGGAAACGATTAATTTCGGACCGGCAACTTCAATCTCTATAGTTCAGTTTTCTTAGCTTTGAATTAATTATTGATGATAAAATGAGCGTCATTTTCGTTCTTTTTCGTCGTGTTTTCAAGAGCTGTGTTGGTTTGCAGACCTTTAATCTGGAGGGGTTGTAAGTGTAAAGCCGGGCTGGTTGCAACTATAAATTATTATACTATATATGCGCGAGCTCAGACACTAGAGCCAGAAACACATTTTGCTGTTAGTGAACAGAAAAAAATTGGGTTAATTATTAGCGAAAACTCATCCTCATCTTTGCCAAGAGATCTAGAGGCATAAAACTTCAAATATAGAATGTATCTGCATGGATTCAATACTTTTTGTTTGTCTTTTTCATAACCTTAATAATGAAATTAATGAAGCAACCAAATCAACAGCAGTTTGAATTAGATTAGTTTTTAGACAAGTGAATAGGATCATTTAAGACCCTCGTTGAGTTTTGTTTGGAAAAAAACATTTTATATCTAGAAAAATGAAATTCTTAAAATGTTTTTTGTTCATTTCATGTCAATTGAACAGGAAGTATTAAGTTTGCCGCTTTTGCATACCGGGTCTTCTCAAAGTACGTCTGTTTTTCCGCCACAGTTTAAGCCCAGTTTTCCGTTTCTTGCCTAGATTTAACAAAAACCGTTTAGAAAAACCTAGCTTAATCAGTTTAAAGTTGAAAGTTGTTTGTTTATAAAAAAAACTGTTTCCTTTATTGCTGCCACGCGACTAAGTTTCCTTTACAAAATTTCAGTTCGTGTTGTTGTTTTTCGACACGGAAGTTATCTTTTATTACCAATATTCAACTTCACAAAGTTGTCAGAACGCCTTTTATTTTTGCTAATATAAGAGAAAGCTAGTTCGGACGAAACCAATTTTGTATAATTCTTCTGCTTAATGAATATGTTTCCTGTGTAGCTGAAACAATGTTTTAGTTTTTATTTCAAATGGTCATGTTGCTTTTAGTTTTATCATTAGATTTTAGTTGATCAAAATTTCAATAGTTGTTTTAACGTTCGATGTCGTTGGCATTTTTTGTATTCGTCTCCGACTTTAGGCTTTAGCTAAACGAGTTTTCGGTTTTTGCGAAATATTACTGATATAAGCCATAGCCGGCACGTCATTCTTTTTTCAATCAACAATTGATGAAAACTGGAAGCGATATTGATTAGAACTCGAGCTGTAGCAATATATTCGGCTTCCAACTGTTTCGGTTCAGAACTTTCTCAGCTTAAGGAAGCAACTCGCGGTTTTAATTTAAGCCGGGAAATATAGCGACCATGAAAAATACTACTTAGTCAAATAAAATTTTCCTACGAATAAGTTATGAGCCAGGGCCATGCATGTATTTATTGTATTATAAATTCTAAAAAATAAGCGTTCAACAATTACAAAATGAATTATTACCTATCCATCACATTTTATCGCTCAGGTATATTGGTTGATTTCGTTTAAGGCTGATATTGTTTATTTCTTGAAAGACTGAATCAGTTTGTCGTGTCCTTTCGACCAAGGAGATGATATCAGCCCACTTTTTTTGTCTCGAGCCTGCATTCATGCCATGCCCATTACGATAACCAGCCAAGGAGCTGTACATGACTAGCTACGGATGTTGCTATTTTCGAATGACCTCAGGGGAATATACCCTCGTAAACTGAATGATAATTGGAGGTCAAGTATCTAATATTAGTAAATGACACGTTTCGATTCGGAATTTCAGCTTGAAACAACATTGACTAACATGAGTATACATGTTGTCGAGTTGAGTGAGACAGTTAACTTTTGCCCAAACACCTGAAATAATGGGCGGCTTATCATCGACTGATCGAGTTGTTTCTGGTTTACTGTCCATGTAACTGAAATCTTCACTTGACAGGTTAGTTCCTTTCAACGTAGCCATATTTTGTCAGTGTTCAGTGATGACGAAGCTTTTGTGCTTTGGTTCTTAAAATCATAATCAGTAGATTTGTCGGTTTTTTCTCGTAGCACTTACAAAGAGCCAGGCGAAATTTAATTTAATAATTTTCATGAAATAATTTGAAAACAATTTAGATCTTGTGTTAGTCCGTTTTGCTTGAGCAAAACAGTGAAACAGATAATTATAGTTCTAGTTCTTTTTTCATACATAGATTTTCATATGCACCATCGGGACTTCAGCACTTCTCAAATATTACTATATCCCGACCACCACTTTTACGTCACTGTTTTTCAGTTTAGACATGCAGTATTTTCCCAACCTAAAGATTGTAAATGAAGCAGGAAGTTTGACTTGTCACATCAAATTTATTCATTATTCAAGGTTTTGCCGGTTTACTAAATATAATCACCAAGCTATGGCGATTGATATAAGAAACCGGCATGAAGAAGATCAAAAGCGAATGAAAACTGCAGATCGAGAATATGTGGGTGCTTGTTGTTGTGATTAAATTAGTGCCCTCAGCACAACCTTGCCATGGGGCGCCTCAAGCTTTGACGGCTTCAATATAATTAACATTTAAACTGCTCGTGTTCAGTCGCGATGTGGGCTTTTTTTTTAATACTGCACAGACAATTCGACCCCGTCGGCACGAGTTTTCTCTTTCGTCATACCGCGCGTGCCAGAAAGTTGCGAAGAAATGACGTCAAATCGCGGTGTTGCAAAAAGTTTTCGTCTTGTTTTCAACGAGGTTTCCTAAAAAAATTCGGCTACGAGATTTTGGCAATATAACGAGATGGCGTGATATCTTTGCAATCAGTTCGGCACGCGCAGTTTGACGAATGAGTTTAAAGCCTAGCTCGTGCCCGTACTTGTTAACCATCCTGAAGGTCTCCAATGTCGTCACATAGCTCCGTCCGGTTTGAAACCAAAATAGAGTTTCGTCTTGGTGCGTGGTCAATTTAGAGTGGTGAATATGAAGTTCTCATCCTGGTCGACCGCCATCTAACTTTCAACCCACAATGACAAAATAATTCTAAAAATATGTTTCAGATATTCGTCATATTTTCTCTCGATTGCTGCGATTTTTTGGCGTGATCAAGCTCTGTATTAAACAGTGTTTGCCCGCTGATTACAGTTACGACTTCTTCAAGTTGACGGAATGTTGTGTGTTAGTCGATTATTACTCAGATTAAGCTTCATCAGAATATTTTAGTCCTTTTGGCGGAAATGGTAATTGCAGACTGATTGAGCGGGGCTGGGGCTGATATTTTTGAGCGGATGCACTTAGCAATTTGAAAAAATTGAAGCTGTGTATGTAGCGATTCAGAACACACGATAGTTGTGATTATGGGTGTTTCATTGGATTACCTTTATGAAATTTTCGTATAACCTTTTACCACCGCGCTGAGGATAATTCTTCGTCACGGATCAACATGGTCAAAAAGTCTGGCCCTCAGTACCGTTGGGGTGAGTTTAGCAGAGTATGTCTTACTAAATGTTCAAATCTATTCGTTTCTGGGTTTTCTAGTTTCTAACATGAACCTGCACGCCTCTACCGACTAGAACTGACATCAATGAGTTAAACAGTGCCATTGCCTTGTTTCTGTCATAAGTGTTGTTTGAAAAAGCTCTAAGCTACACGTGCAATCAAACGTTGTAATTCAATTTCCTTAGGGAATTCAGCTAGCCTTTTCTCGTTGCCTTAAACTGCCTTTTTAGTTATCTTAATAGAAACTTTGCAAAGCTTTTCTTTAATTTTGTTGGGTAACTTACAACTACTCAAGCTCCATGCTTATTAGATCCTGAATGCTTTTGGGACTACTTGTTCGAATTCGAGTCAAGAGGTTTGAAAGATGACTTTGCAAATTTGTCAGTCTTGAACAAAGAACGTTTGATCTACCTGGCTGTTGACGTCACGTTTTGTCCGTTTTGCGTCATTTATTCACTGGTCCGGTAATTATGTTCTCTAAAATCTAGATTTAAGATGCTATTGAATGAAATTTTTCCCTTCTAGATCCTACTTTCGACCCAACTACGAGCAGTTGCCTAATCAATTACGTTTCTTAACTTTCCGTGCTCAAGCCAGCATGTTCCTACTGTTGTACGATATATTCTAAGCTCTTAATTATCATGCCAAGCAATTTCACTGGTCATTCGAAGGTTTTCAGGCGACCAGTTTATTGAAACCCCTTAACAATTAAACTGACCACTCATTTCGCGAAGAGATCGAGGTCAATTTTTCCTTCAAATTCAGGTAAAAACTTTTTCTGTTGCTGTTAATTGTTTTGTGCTCAATGTTTGGCCACAATATTTTTTGATTGAAATACTGACTTAAATCTCCCAACGACATATCTTCTGCTTTCTAATTGTGTATGTGAAAATACTTAGGTTTTCCATGCGTTCTAGTTAGCTGATAAACTAGTACTGATCAAATATTTACTTATAGCCTCGCTGATAGCGTGGCAGCAACGCTATTTCTGTATTGTGAACTGAAAATAGATAGAGACTGAGCTTAGGCTGCTAACCCAGTCATACTACTCAGATGTATCTTGTATTCTAAAGCTCATGGCTGCACGGTTATTCCAGTTATATTTCATGCATGAACTCATTTATCAACCAGTTTGAAAGCCCGAAAACAGACGTCTACCTAAATGTGGACACGTACAGAAAGGGTTCGTGTAGCTTCCTCGTCAAATGACTTCCATTGCAAGCCTGTTACAGCAGACTTCGCGCTTGCACAACTGAAACTCATTCACGCTGTATACACAATGACTTCAGCTTGTGTTTACTAACTCATCGCTTTTAGCGCGTAGAATGTGTGAGAGAAACACCTCGTTGAGTCCTTCTCTAGTTCGCACTCAAGTGAAGCTCCTCGTTGCTAAGAGTTGGTGCTTCTTTACTTGACCAATGTTGCATGCTGTTTGTTGCTAGGTCAGTAAAAGCACCTTATAATGTTTATTTAAGAGAAAAACTATAGATTAGTACTTACTCAATGTGGAACTAGCAAACGCTACTTTAAATACAGGAACGACGATAACAAGGCCGGCCCCCCGAATGACCCCCTTGGTTTCGGATGTGCTCGCAATTTTAAGGGTGAATACACGAATTTTTGATGTGTGCTCGCATTGCATTTTATAAAGAGCTCGAATGTTCGATTTATTTTAAAATAAAAATGTTCGGTCTCGCATAAAAAGGGTGCTGGCATGCTTGCAAGTACTCACCAAGCACCATTTAGGGATCCTATAATAGTGTAATATTTTTAGTGTATTCGTTACAGCACTTGGTAAGTTATGTCATTATGAGGTAATCAAATGACGCTGAGTCAAGTTTCGAAAAAAATCAGGCGTCTTTTGCCTAATTCGAATTAATTGCCCGACCATAGGGAGTGCAGTCCTTTCAGAACTAGGCCAAAAGACAAGTGAGTTTCTTCAAAGCTTGACAAGGACTTGTTCTATTTCCTTTTAATATAATCTAGTAGACAAATTATTGTTTTCTTTTTTTCAGTTTTACAATACTTTGCGCGCGTGAAAATCCGTTTTGTTAACACGACACCGAGGTTTTTGCTCGCGTGATGAACTAGTTGTCATGGATAGTTTGTAGCTGTCCATGTGAAATTTCAAACAGAGGGTAATTACAGATAAGATAGAGGGCCGAGTTATCTGCTATGTTATTATTATGGGTGTAATCGTACACAAATAGCAATAAAAACAGCATAACAACAGTGATATGGTAATAGTAAAAACAATAACAGTGATATCACTTGTATTCATAGAATTAATAATAACAATGTAAAATAACAACAATAGTAATAATAAAGATAATGATAATAACATTGTTTCTTTTTCATTCTTTTAAAATGACCAAACGGATCGACTAATTACTGATTTTTGTGTTCAGGTGCGGAGTGAAAACAGCGTGAGCTCAGGATATTCGACAGAGGAAGAAGGAACGAACCCCAAACCAAACAAAGATCCGGTTTTACCGGATATGTCCGGGTTTTATTTCGCTACACAGCAACACCACCGTGACGGACCAAAACCGCGGGGAAGGCCTTCATTTAGCCATAAGGTAGCGAAATCATTTGGTGAAAGACGTGGTCGGAGTGTAGGGAGAATTCAAGGCCGCCCTTCTACTTTACGGGACCGTGAACACCAGGAACACGGACACGACTCGGACAGGAAGGCCCCGTCGCAGCATTATCGACACGGCGAAATGCCGCGTCAAAGTCGTTACGGGTCTCCAAACCGCCATAGCAAGCGCAGTGAGGAGATTGAGGCAGATAAGGGGTCTGTGACACCTAAAAGTGCCCCTTCAAAAACGCCTGTAACAAACGAGGAAACAAGTAATGCTTCCAAATTTGCTAAATTGCATCGACGTGATGCTCCAAGGGAAAAACAAAGATTAACTCAGGATTTAGCCCGTCAAAAGAGACTTCTGAGCGAAGATATTGCACGGGCTGAGCTCTTACACAGAGCACAGCTAAGCAAGAAAATAGAGAAAAATGAAAAAAAGGATCAATCCGGAGAGGGGGATGATCTTAGTGATCTTTCAAGGGAGGATTTGCAATATTTACCCCATGGTCATGAGGATACAAGAAAGGAGAAAGTGGCAACAATGTATGAAAAAGTATATGGAAGATTGTCGCCAGATTTGACAGATCATTCACAATTTGAAGAAATACTTGCGGAAGTGCCAAACAAGGATAAAAATTTGAATTATGACCAAGAAAGGAAACCCGTGTTTGAAAAATTCAAAATTACAAAGGGTAGAGTTGAAGAAATGAAAAATATTGAGTTTGTGAATGAATCAAAAATTGAAGTTCGAGGTACAAATTACCGCACTGCACAGGAAACTGTTAATGGAGTTGTTGATACTAATATCGCTCAAAAGTTGGAACCTTTGGAATTTGAAAACGTCACTGACGACGACTTAGTTCCAAGTGATAATGACATTGCCGATCAAAAAGCAGTAGATCGCTCGTTTGCTGGAATGAATGGGGAATTCGTTGATAGTTCTGTTCAGAGTGAACACGATAGTGGAAATTTGTCTATATCTAACAAAACTGGATCGAGTCCCCATGTACGATCTAATAACATTAATTCTGACTCGGAAAAAGTTGCCGATGGGGCAGACTCACACCAAGAAAATAAATTTGAAACAAATGAATTTATGAATTGTGAGTGTGTAAACAGTGGAATGGAGGAGGAAGGAAACATTAACTCGGTTTTTAATGGTGATAAAAGTTTTGAATTAGAAACGGAAAACAATTCAGATCACAGCAATATCAAAACTGTTTCCAAGTTGGAACAGTTACTGGAAGAACCTGATATGCAGTGCGAGCATTCTAGCAAACACTGCAGTGAAGTTAAGGATGCGAAATCTAACCAATCACAAGAAAACGGGGCTGAATCAGACACTGAGGATGCTGCGGTTGCACAACTGGAAAATATTACGGATAACGCCGAGTTAAGGGAAGTTACGAATGTTGAAAATGATACTAAAACAGGAATAACAAAACAAGATCCCATAGCATGTGCACATAACGAAGGAAACACTGCGGAAGTACATGGCGATGTGAACACAGATCTCTCTAATAATGAAGGAATGTCAGATGCGGAAGAGTTAAGCGACTCTGATGTCCACACTGCACTTCAACGTGGGAAAATTAAGAAAAGGAGAAAAAGGAAACACAAAACTTTTAAAACGCACCATGCTTCTTCGGCAAAACCTTCGAACACTAACTCGTCCTCGAAGGGGAGACCAAAGGGCGGTCGTTCAAGTGGAAGAGGAAAGAAATCGAGTAGAAAAGCTAAACCTGTTCAGGAATCGGACAGCGATGACACTTTCAATTATTTGATTAATTCTAAAAGCACTGACGAGCATGACACAGAGGATGAAAAGCAAATTCCCTTCCAAGGTCAGCTGGTGAAAGAGGATTCTTCCTCTGATCCCCCTCCGGTATTGTTTGAAGATAGTGCTGATGTTAACGAGACATTTGACCCAACGGGAGTTAATTGTAGTAGTTCCAACCGTGATATAGATAAAGAGGTCGTTTTTGAGGGAGATAACAGTTGTTTGATGGATAATGAGAAAAATACTGAACATATGCCAGAGATAGACAAGGACACTGAAACCAATCAGACACTTTCACAAGCAAAGACTGATCGCAACACTTCTATCGGAGATGTAGAAGAAAGTAGCCAAGAAATTTTCAGTTTGACCACTGCCGAAAAACAAATCTTTGAAGAGCAGGCGAGAAAAGAAAAGGTAAGAAAAGAGAAGCGGTTTGCTGCTAGACAAAAAAAGCGAAACGACGAGCACAAAGAAAGCGAAAGGTCAACTCCACCTCATTTAGTGAGTCAAAACCGCTTTGCTAGAGATTTACCTCGCCATAATTGGCTTGTAGAACGGTTATTGCAACAAAATCAGCTCTGTGAGGATACCTTAAGCGAGGAGTCCACAACAGTTAGCGATAAGCAAGCATTAGGAGGAGTTGAAGATCTTAATATTATCGAAAATTATGATAAAAATGAACAAGATGAAAATGAGACTGCACAGAATAAAGATGAATCTTCGAGTTCCACACATGATAAGCAACATTCCGAAGGTGATGATTCGATTGATGAAGACGCAAACTCTACAAAAGATGATTTCCAATCTGAACTACATCGAAGTTTCTTGCGACGTAGGTATCCTGCTAACGTTCCACGGGGTCCTCCGAAACTTAAACCGGCTACTTCTGATTGTGGTAAAACTTCTGGTTCGGGACCCCCGCCTCTAAATTCTCTAAAACACAAACTTTTGTCGCCAAAGGAAAGCTGCACCATGGAACCAATACCGAAATTAAAGAAAATTAGCGATGAGTGCGATAAGAGCGACTCTTCGGCAGACCCCGTTAAAATTGAATCGCATATTGATTCTAAACCAAAACTCACTCAAAAGCCAGATGCAAAGAATTTAGAGGATCAAGTAGTAAACAATATCGAGTCTCCTAAAACTGATATTACTCCGATTGAAGTCCTGAACTCTGATGATGAAAAAGAGAGAGTAAATGACAGTAGTGAACAAACGAAAAACGTTGGAGCAGAGATAACTTGTGAAGAACCAAAGAAAGATAAAGTTGTTGAAGCACATTCCAATGAAAATCGTACTTCGCCAATTGCAAGACAATCGTTCGGTTTTTCATCACCGAAGAAATCTCTTCCTCAAAGAATAGTCAACTCTGTCTCCCCGACTATCCTTACTGCCAAACCAAAAGATTTGCAAAGCCCAAAAGATAAGCTGGGTCCCTCTATGAACGTATCGCCTCACCACAGGGCGGCCATACTTGTCCCCTTAATGCCAGTGCATGAGGGAGGGATTCCCACTGCGCCGCCTAATATAGGTCCAACCTCAACGCACTTGAAAGGTTACCCTCCGCGAACGTTTGCACCTCATCTTATTAGTCATAGTTCAACAACTCTTCAACCACCTGGGCTTTTCCCGAGCCCTCTTTCATCTAGTGCCCGTTATTCAAGCAGTAACTGCATGCACCATATGCACGGCGGAGTGAAAAGTGGTATTCCTTGCAAGCGTGACGTCAACTGCCCATTCCATGGTAGTACTCCAAGAGGAATGCATTCAGGAATCCTCGGTATTCCTTCCCATCATGCACCAATCCCGGCCTTTAGTCAACATTCGCCCATCTCCGAACATATGCCGCCTATTTTTACCGGCGAACACCGTGAGGGAGAAAAAATTCCCTACTCTCATTCTGAGCGTAAACCTTGCCATGCAGGAAAGGAGTCACCGACCTCAAAATACAGAGAAACGGACATAGGAAGCTCTGCAAAAATTTCTCCACAAATCCCCAAGGTTGTGAAGCCTATCGCTCATGTGCCAGGAAAACGGCCTCCGTTGATGTTATCACACCTTCAACAACCGTTGCATTCCTCAAGACACCCACCAAACATGGAAGGCTACCATGGTCAGAAAGATAGAAGATTGCCGCCAAGTCTCGACTCTTTGCTGTCTAGAAGCCAAGAAAAATCTTCAGAAAAATCAATTAGGGACGGCATTCCTGTGGGTTTCCACCATTTACCGGACAAGCGCCCGTTCAACCATCCCTTAACACTTTCAGAACTTAATCGGAGGCGCGAAGAAGAAGAAATGTTGAAGGGTAGGGTTGGGGAGCGTGGTCCTGAGCATCGCCAAAGACCGGGAGAGTTTGGAATGTCACGACTTTCTTCTCCTCCACGGCCGACTTCTAAACCGTCTGGTATCCTTCCTCCAAGAGATGCTGGGACAATGATGCAAAACAGAAGCCCGCCATCAAAAGAAGTCGAAATTTTAAGACGTTTTGGGAGGGAACGCGAGAGAGCCTTGTTACTTCCAGAACACTTAAAAACTGGACCACCCCGGCTCCGCTCTGTCGAAGATCCAAGAGATCTGGCTGATTTGAGAATAATTGCTGAAAGGCAAAGAAGAGAAGAAATTGCTCTGAGGGAGAACATTATTTCTAAAGAGAAACCAACGTTATTCCGTCAAATGCGAGGTAAAGAAGCCTCCAGTCCTGAATCGAAACTCTTCGCGGAGAAGTCAAAAAGTCCACATCTTCTGTCTGAAAAGGCAAGGGAAGATGTACACGGTCGTAATTTGGAACCATCTCATCCGCGCCTGCATCCAACCCAAGGAAACGCTGCTGTTTTCTCCTTAAATAACCCCCCGCATGCACTGGGTGAGTTTCATAAAAACATCGATGAAGTTGGTAAAAATATCGGAAGAGACGAACAACAAACTTTCCAAGACTTAAGAAATCCAGAGTTAGGTCCACCTCACAGAAATTTTAGACAGGGTGACAAAAATGCGGGAATCCAAGAATATGAACGGCGGCAACGAATTGATCTCTTAAGTTCTAAAGAACAAGAAAAGAAAGAGCTCTCAGACAAGGAACACCAGAATCGTTCCCCATCAGCTGAACGAGAAAGGCAAGGGGAACGCATAATTGACCGAGAGAAGTCTCCTTTCAGACTTCCAAATATATCACCCCCATCGCTTCGAAAGGACACGTTTAGTGACAGGATGTTAGCCATGGATCCTCGCGGTAGACCACAACATCGTCTTGATCCACGAGGGGTCTCTCTCAAAGAGCTAGAGTTACACCGCAGGCGCGAAGAACTGAGAGCTGCCGAGCCATCTCATCGTGAGCTTCTCAGTAGGATGGCTATGTCATCTCGGGCAGCGGTCTCCCATCTTCTTAGTCCCTTCCCAGAGAGAAAAGATGTTTTTTTTGAACCTCCCGAGCACCTGCGAATGCCATTAGGCTTGCGTCGGGGATCGCCGCCACGTGGGCTACCTCGTGATTTTCCCCCTACCTCCACGTCTCGACTAGCGGTCGAACGGTTGGCAGCAGCTGCAGCGCAGGCAAAACCTGGACACCTGTTGAACGAGAAAACTAAGGACGTCCCTCCACACCTACGGGAGGTGAGTGCTTTGAACAAAACCTTTCGATTTCACACGATGAATTTCCTTCTACTAAGCTAAGTCATAGATTATCGCGAGATTATGTTTAATAAAAACCAAACAAGTGATCTATGTGGTAGCTGTAGAACGAGTTATCAATTAGCGCGAAGTATAGGGGCTTGAAGTCCAATCAGATTATTATTTTTAATTCTTGTTGGTGGCTAACATGAAATAAAAAAGGCAGGGAGGGAGAAAAGGTCATTGCTATTAAATTAAGACCAGCGACAAAGAGTACATATTGTCAAGCTGACTTACAAAACAAGATTTAGTTTAATAGCTAGTTATGTCTTATAGTTAGAAATTAGATGTCAATAATTGACAAGAGTACAAAAAAACAGGTGTAGCGCACATAGTCGGTTCAGTATTTGTAACTTCAAAAATGCGTTTCCATTGACACACTTGTTTTTTTATTTGGTTACTCCACAGGAAATGGAGCGAGAACGCGAAAGAGAACGACATAGATTGAGCCTTGAACAGCTGGAGGCCAACCGACGGTTATTGCACCAGGAGCTTAAGGATAAAATGAACCCGCTGGTATTTAGAAGTGATGGCCAACCTAGGAACCGAGAAAGAGAGCGAGAGATCGAGGTTCTACGAACCAGAGAGAAACTGATGTTGGAGAGGGAAAGATTTTACGCGATGGAACGTTTGGCGGAGGAGCGGAAGAGAAAGTTTAGTGGCGAGCCAGATTTTCAGTTTGGGATACCGGGTCGGCATGTTTCGCCCCCAAATGTCCGTTTGTCGTTGGATCGTGAGGAGTTTGAACACAGGAAAAGGATAAAGCTTTCGTCTGGTTCACCTTCGCCTACATCTAGCATTTCAGCAAAACTCGCAGTGGCCCATCCACTGCCGGTCAATCGTACAAGCCCCGGAAATGAAGGAACGCGTAAAGAAGAAGGTCTCCCCCGAAGCAGTCCTAAAATGCATGGTTCTATGTTACCACACTTGAGAGAGGGACAGAATAAAGAAGACCCAAGCGATCCGAGAATGGGTCGTTCCAGGGACTTAGAAATACTCCTCGGCAGGGGACACGGGGGAGCTGGTGTTCCTAATGGTCCGAATGTTCCTGGAGGCCCGTTTTTTGATAGCCGTGAGTCGGTGTGGCTAAGAGAACGTGCTGTTAGACTCAACCAAGAAGAAATGAATCGCAAGAGACCATTAAACCCGCCTGGAGGCATGTCAGGGTTTATGCCACCCAAAGGTGGAACTGGTATTCCTCGAGGGCACGGAGATCCCATTCGAACCTGTAAAAAGGACGAGGATGGCTTCAATAGTTGCTCTGTGTGCAAAAGAGAAGCATCTTTTCTGTGTTCTGGCTGCCAGGCGTCGTGGTATTGTAGTCCCGAGTGCCAGGTAAATATATTCTTGACTTTTGTGTTACATACAGCTGACAAAAATAACTGTTAAAAAGAAAAATTTATAAATGGTATAGAAATATAGCGAGAGACAAGATAGTATAACCATCATAACAAGCCAATGAAGTACACCATGTGAAGCCATACAAAATAAAATTTCAGTGGTGCTTAGTTTGTTCTCATACAACCGGGGCAGAAAATATACAAGGTTATTTACTGTTTTGAGAAAGTTTTCAAAAGTGCAACTCATTTCGCGACTGTCCCGAAGAGGAAACTCACGAAATAGACGATTCAGACATTCCCTTAAACACAAAAAGGTCACTAAATTTGGGGTGTATGTATTCACAAGTAGGATGAAAGTTGTTTTACCCCGAAATTTCAAGAAAAGGTACCATGATTAAAGAGAGCGTGAACTTTTCTTACTTGCGTTTGAAAATTTTAAATTGATAAATTTGGTTCAAACTTGACACTCACTAACTCGCACCTGAATTTGTTCGACTGGTTTGGCATATATTAAAACATATGCACTAAACTCCCTTGGTGTCGGTGCCTAGCGATAGACATATACATCGCCGCTTCGCGTCTCGGAACTCGCACTACTCGCGACCCTAGGGTTAGCCACGCTAACCGCTGGCCAACTGCAACCACCGACAATCTTTTAATTTTCTTTTTCTTTTTTCAGTTGTCAGCCTGGGGTACCCACAGTCGGACTTGCGGCCAGACTCAAAGGCCATAAACTGGATTATTTTAGCAAGACTGTCAGAGTAAAACATGATTTTACCGCCGTTGGAATTACTCTATAAATAAACCTCGCGTTTGGAGACTCACAACAAATTTACTCGGTTGATACATGCAATGCATACACGAATAACCTCTACTGTACTTATTACAGTTAGGAAACCTCGAACATTTCATATAACGTTTGAACTGAACATAACACCGAGGCACAAGAAGAGGTCAAGTTGAATACTGAAGGAGCTGCTTGGCTGAGAATTTTAAACTATTCCGGTTTAGACTCTAATTGTGGAGCTAAAGCCACATGATAAATGAGGTTTTTACAAAGGAATTATTTTTTATGTGTGACAGTTTGAACCTTGCAGCCTAGTTAGCTGTGCGTGTGGAGTTGTGGAGTTGCAATGATAACTCAGAAAGAGATCATATGAAAGACGTTAGACTATCTTTTTCTGGAGCTATAGTCACTACACAAACTTTTTCCAGATCAGTCACGCGTCAAGTAATAAAGATTACTTGGTTGAAAAAATGTAGAATAGAAATAGTCAAATTTAATCGTAATAGTGTTTTCAAGCTGTTGTGTGTAGTTAACTAGAGCATCCAAGAGCTAAGTACAGCAGTTTGAAGATGGAAAGCTGGGGATCTGGTAACGTGGTTACCAGGACTTTCCAACTTATTAATTCTTATCTTGCTCATAAGGTGTAAATACCCAAATCGTGGAACCTGGCATAACTCCTTTAGTTGCTTAAATGTTAAGGTTTTTCGAATACGCCAACTAGATAAGTTGTGACGTCATATTATGGACTCGGAAGCGGAATTTCACAAAACAGTTATTTCTTGAATGATTCTGGAACTTTGGACAAATTTTTAACTACAACACAAACACATTCATGTTTGTTATGTAGTTGCTATACCTACAGTTGAATTCCCTTTGTCGAGGATGAAGTTGATGCCAAGTTTAAAGTCCATTGAAGAAGTAGTTCAAGGGACAACTGTTGTTTGTGTAGTTTATCCAATTAAAGTCCCCAGTATGGCGTCATAACTTTGGTAATTTGCATATTTGGAAAACCTTAATACCTAAACAACCGAAAGAGTTATTTCAATGAAATAAACGACACTTTTCTTCTTCTTCAAAAACCTTCCTAACAGACTAAGTTCCATTATTCGGGTATGCACACTTTAAAATAAGCATTGAATGCAAAAACGAGTTCGTAATTTTTCCTTTAGTGACCGCTGTTCTTCGACCATTCCTCGTTACTGCTGAAAAAAATTCAGATTTCTGCTTTTCCAAAACGTGTTTTCTCGTTCCTTTGGCATACATAACACACCACAGTGAATAAGTTTACAAGCTAATGCTTGTAGCATAGTAAATAGATAAATTAACGTAAATCTCACTTTGGTCGTACTTGATGGATCAAAGAACAAGACAGCGGGTAGCTGCAGCTATTTTAAATTGTAGATAAATTTTTATTATTAGAATATTTATTTATTTATTTATCATATTAAGTATAATATAAATAAAAGATCTTTATTGAGAATCGCTTCAGTCTTTATATTTTGAGCTGATACTTTCTAGTTTCTCTAAAGTGCTACTGAAGCCATTGTCAATCGTACTTTTATAGCTCAAAGGGTTTTTGCAACACTTCTATTCAACTGTAAATGGTTAAAGTGCTTCCCTGACGTTTTTAAATCCATGAAACGAGCTTTCAAAATGGTGCATTCAGTGCGAATAAAATTCAAAACCTGCGACGCGATTTATGACGTCACATGGTTTGAAATGACTTCAAGCTGCTCTATACTACCGTTTACAGCGAACTAGTGAGTTTTTTTTGCACATGCAAACACTGTATGTAATGCGGATTCCAAGATAAGCCTAACTTACTGGATTTCAAATTATGTATATCGCTTGTTATTTGGAATGTTTTTCACCTTTTCGACTATTATGGTCGTGTTCTGCCTTCATGTTTCTCTGTCATTCTGTTTTTGACGGTATTGAATTGTCTACTTCCCTGAAGGACCTTTTCGAATTCGCTGCACCGAATAAGGTTGATTACAAAAGAGATTCAGACAAAGAGGACATAGACAACGACAATGAGTCTGAGGGCCTGTTCGATACTAGCATCGGTCATACGCTGTATGAAATGGCCCATGCTGCTTTTAAACTGTCTTCTTTGATTGCCGTTGTTGATTGTATACATACTTCTTTTTTGATGAGTTGCTTCTGTATTAGGTAGGAAGTTTGAGATTAGGGCGCATTATCACGAGCGCAGAATGCGTTAACGTTGAATACCACAGGGACGCGTTTTCTATTGCGGTCCGGGGCATCCTCCATCGGACATAAATGTAATTCAGAACAATCTGTTTATTATAATATTGTATAAAGGATCGAAATCTGTTAGAGTATAAAGTTAAACACGAAACGGACTTTTCGACAACCTGTGCGGAAGTCATTTTAGAGTCAAGTTAACGATTTCCAGAGACGCTGTTGAAATGTAAGTCACGTTGACAGCAGTCCTTCTCAGGACTTTAACACTAACCAAGACAATCTCACTGATTGCAATCTACTGTTACTCCTAGGCTCAAAACATTTGCCGTTTAAACAATTATACCCTTTTAAAAAGCCAAACATGAATGTGTTTTATAAGACAACACTGGTCATGGTTTAATATCTTGCACTGCGAAAGTACCAAGTATTTTTTCCTGTTTTAATTTCTTGCTATAAGCTCGTTTGCCACATTCACAAATCATAGCAAGGGCGCGTGATTGAAGTGCTTTTGCGACTTTTTTGCTTTAAGCCGGGTACATTCGTCATCATAACCTTTGTTCAATGTTCTATGTATCAGGCGAGAAAATAATACAGGTGTTCGATTGCTTTTTTATCTTCTTCAAGGAAAAAACTAACAGATATTCATTACATATATTTATTGTTGTTATTAGCATTAATATTGTTTCTATTTTAAATGTAATGCGTTAGAAATTTGATTCAATAAATACATAAGAATAAAGTACCTTGGCGTAAACTGACCATATAGTTGACACAGGGCGGCGAGTTTGAAAGTAAACTACTCTTTCACTTTGCACTTCTGAATGTATAGGATACATAAAAACGCCAAATAGGTTAAAATATCAAAAATGGTATAAAAGTTAAATGGTAGTTTAAAACAAACGTTTTCGACTTATAAAGTCATCTTCAGGTAAATACTTCTGAATGTGCTTCTAAATAACAGAATGTGAAGGGACAATTTTGTAAGATTTCAATAATATACCAAATTCAAACTTCCCACACATTTGCTTGTAAAAAATCGGTTTGAAGTATTGTGAGCTGAGGGGAGCGTGGGCTACCTGTGGGAACTCTTGACAAAATTAAGACGTGGGTACCCTGTGCATGTCGTAGTAACCCACGATGCTTTGCGGTGCTTGACTGGCTCCAATGCAATGTGAGTCCGCGTATCTCTGCCATGTATGGTATGTCTATATAGATTAATCTCGAAGGAAATGGTCCTCAACAAATATAATGGTGCACAATGAGCGTTGAATTTACAGAGGAAGAGAAACGTCAAGCTTGTGAATTTCTCCAGAAATTTACCACTGACCATTCCAAACCGTTCAGTGAAGATGACCCGCTTCCATTTCGAGTGGCGACATTGAGCGTGATAGCGGCCGCGGGTGAGGTTGAAGGGGAGTGCATCGGTTGGGCTCTCGAGTATCTTCGTAAAAGGTAATAATGCGCGAACGATTAGTCTTTTGGCAGGTGAAGTGATGTTTTGAATCATATCTGTTATTTGAATTTTATAGTAATCTTGGTTACAAGTGAACTTGCGTGCTGGCATCACAAATGTGTGTTTACATTGCATGTTTCTGTAAACGATGAGTTTGCTGTACATCTGTTGAGTTTCCGAAAGTGACTTTGGTGTTTTCAGTCACAAACATGAAACGTATTTTACTCTAAACTATCTAGGGTTTGAAAATTTTGATAATTTAGGCTTGTTGGATCAAACTTGTGCCGACAGATTTAGTGCTTAATAAAACCAAAACGTAACACCACTGAGAAGAAAATTTATAAACAATTGGCGGAATTGCTTTAAAATGTCTTTGTTACATGCAAACAGTTACTCAATCAGTATACGACACCATGTTATGCAATTAATTTTGGTCGAATTCTAAATAAATTGATGTTATCTGTACATAGTGTTATGATCTCAGAATCAAAAAGTGTATGATACTTAATCTTAACCGAAGAATCCTCGTACATTTTAATCCTCGAGCTTCGCTAGTCGATCGATCCGTATTTCCTGATCCGTGTCGACCTCATAGTTTAGTCTTTAGCAGTATAGTACTCAAAAGTGAAGTGGGCTTGTCGATATGTTAAAGATGATTTGGTTCATTTTGATTTTGAGATCAGGTACACCATTGGCAAACGCGAGCCAGATCAATGCTTTCCCCAAGCAATTGATTATAAATTCAGAACAAAAGACATCATTGTCTTCCTCAAAAACCATTTAAAATTGCTTTTAATGGCTTTTATGGTTTAATTTGACAGTTGATCGAGGTTGTTAGTACACACAGCTTGCCATTCAACCGTTCAAATTTAGTTATTCGGTGTTTCTCTTTTTGAGTTTGGGACGTAATGGCGACCGAGCTCCCCGCCACCGTTTTTTTAGTACATGCAATCAACACTGAAAGCCTCCTAATGATTTAGTTGACTTAGTTGACTTGTCAACATAATCGTTCGACCACTGAACTTGAAAGCATTGCGAATACACAGAACTAAGACCTTTGGCCAAGTTTTAATACCAAACATGGCCTCAATGTGTACCAGAAAGTATAAGTATCACATTTAAATTTTTACAAACGAACTATATGTTGCTGAAAAAGAAACACAATCAGTTACTGTTCATCAGGATACCCAAACTGTGTGCAATTCCACAGTTGGTTTCGGCTCCATCAAATCCTGTACCAATGATTGTAGAACAATGTACTAGTTTTAAATGAGGAAACCCTTGAAACAAATTTGATAATTAGTCAGCACAAGCAAGCTTGTAAGAATTGAACACAGAGGTGCACACTTATTTTTGTGTGCAAGAATTCATTAAGTAATGGTCCGTGTAAGAACAGGAGAACCTCCCATTGTTCTGCAGCATTTCGCTTTTCCCACACCAAAATGTTTAGACTTTCAGACTGAGAATACATCAACCAGTATACAACACAGTTTTAAAGTAAAAATTGTTGAAATTCTATTTTAAAGCAATGTTTCTTTTGTGCTATAATATTTAAGCCAACCATAGAACTCCAAAACAAAAGCAAAGAAAACAATTTTATTTTCAATGTTCCCCACATAGAGTTTTTCTTAAATTTAAAAACAGAAATGTTTCAATTAGAAAGGAACGAGTGAGCAAACTGGAAAGAAATACATCAGCTTACTTATCAAATATCAAGTACCTGTTCTCCAAATCAAGATATTGTCCGTTTTCAAAATTTAGCCAATCAGATCAACTGTTTAATAATACCGCAATTAGCACCTTTCTGCATTCCATTGCGGTTGAGCTCTCTAGTTCTCACTCGAAACATTACTTAATATCATGATCAGGTTCTATACAAAATAACTATGGTAACAACTAGATAATCTGTCAGAATGCTCTACTCCTTTTTTTGCTTTTCTTTTGCTGAATGCATGTTTCACCCAAAGCCTGTGGACAATATATACTGCTGTTTACCAATCTAGTTGACCTGGATGTTATTCATGGTTTCGTGATGATGTAATATTGACAGTAGCCATGTGTGCCATGGCTTTATTTTATTCTTCGTATGCTAGTTGTTTATAAGTAGCAAAATATTTTTTAAACTTGTGTTGGATTTAAAGAGCCCTAAATTTAAGTACCTATTGCTTTAACATTATCAAATGCTTTACTAAAATCTAAAATCTTTATTACAATATACAGACTGTGGTATTATGTTAATATGAAATGATATTTAGTTCAGTGAAATAAAGTACCCATATTGATGCTTAGCAGGTTACATCTTAAGTATACACTAGCTATCTTGAACCCCCTATAATCTGGACCATTTTCCATAATGTTTAGCAGATAAAAGTTTTTACTCTCTTTTGATAGGACAGTAATTTGTTGCAGGCTAACTTCCCATCAGAAGCTGGTACTTATTTATATAGCTCAGCTGGCTATCTAAAACAAGTTGGTAAATTATCTTATTCAAGGACACAACACAGTAGTCTAACCACGGCTCGAATATTTGTGACCGAACTTTAGGATTATGAGTCTTACACCAAACTGCTTAACCACTATATGGCCTACAGTATTACTTTTAAGCTATGAATAATAATCGGGGTTTTATAACTAAAGTTTTTTGTTTCTGTTAACAGTAATGCTCCAAGAGAATTGACAGCAATTATTGGTAGACAAGTTGTTAACGAGATTCTTAGAAAAGATCTGTCAGCATTTGAAGAAACTCAAGAGGAAGATGATAATAATGATGATGGGCAGTCACGTAAGTTGCACCCAGCTTTTGATATTTGTATCCAGAGTTCTCCTCAGAGCAGAGGTACCAGAGCTGAAGCTCTGCTGTAGAAATGGCTTCATAACTTCTTTTGCTTTGACTGCTCTTCCTCTTTCTTGCTGATATTGGCGTCAATTGTCGAACTTGATTGCTGAAGACACATTAGACACATATCAAATCTTTTATGGCATTGTTGATCAAAGGAAAACCCTGTTTCAATTTGTCTTAAAGTTTTGAGAAAGTTTCATTAAAGCCTTGCTTTTTCTGTCTGTTATTTTTTTAAAGAAAATAGCAGAGTGGTGCAACATTGCTATATACTACATTGTTGGTATCCCAGTTTAACTTGTCAGGAGGTTTGCAAAACAAGGCTGGTTGATCAGTTTGGCAACAGGAAAAAAAACAAAAACTGACGACCACAATCACAAAAATTAGCTTTTATTCAATTGATAGTGTGTTTGCAGTCACTACAGGTTTACAGATAACATCTTATTTTATTGTTATCTTTCATGTGTGAGTATATTGCTGTCACCATGGTTACTAGCATGATTAGCTAATTACAAGAGAACTTCTGGCTGAGGCGTGCGGCCACTTCTTTTAAGAAAGTTTAATGTAGGAACTTCATCAGTATCTATAAGATTAATAGAAAATGGGGATTGGCTTTGCTCACTTGTGACATGTACTTTCAGCACTCAAAGATAAAGTTTGTATTCCATGTAATATCTTCTATATCTTTAGCTAGCAGTGAACATATTGGAGCTTAAGTATGCTTGTTTATTTAGTACAAATTTATGTTACTTTTTCTTGTTATGCCTCAAAAATGAGGTTAGTTCTATTATACATTTACTGTAACTAACTGGAGTGGCCCCAGAGGCTTTTTCAAGGTTGTTACCCAAGATGCTTCTGAAGTAGAGTACTTAACGAAATTTGTATAGATTGTCAAAGAAGTTTGATTAGAAAGGATTTTTCAAGTGACAATTCATTTGTATTAAGAATTTTTCCAAAATAATTTATGTCAAGGTTTGGAAAAAAATGATTCCAAAATACTAGTAAGACCACTTACAAGACATAATGATATAGCATTTGTTCAAATAAGGGGATAAAACAGCATCGCATGTGTTTCTAGACAATTTTAGAAAATGGTTATGACGTAAGAGGACACGAGGAAAGAATTTTGAGTGCCCTCTTGCGTCATAACCATATTCTAAAATTGTCTAGAAACACAAGCGATGCTGTTTTATCCCGTTTAGAAAATAACTATAGAGATCTTGAGCTGTGTGACGTCAAATCCGTTTTCTATTCTCTCATAGAAAAATAATAGATTTATAACCAATCAGAGCGCGCGTTACATCAGGATTATTTTCTAAAATATTATAAATCATATAGCTTAGATTTTTATCAGTACCTAGCAGTTTATTTTTCATCAAGTTGGTAATAGTGGTTTGGGTAATGCCATCAAATAATAATCGCAGGAACCAGCTGTAGTAGGCCTTATTAACTTGTAAGACTATTGCAACATCTTAAGCTCCTAGAACCCTGTGCTGATCAGTGACACATGCTAGTGTGTTAGATTATTATCTGGTTAGGTTTTTGCAGTTGAAATTGAAAAATAAATGTGTTTACTTTTTACAATTTTTAGAGCTTGATACCTCAAAACTTGCCAGGGTTGTGTTCAGTAAAGTTCACAAAATCTGTAAAAAGTGGAGTCAAGAGTCACCAATACTCTACAAGTCCAACATGAAGTATGACATATCAGTATACGCCATAAAGAATACAAGGAGAAAAATGGAAGATAGACATGTGATTATCCCAGACTTCAATGCATTGTTTGGTTTCCCCACGGTGAGAATATGCATTGTGTTGATAACAGAATTAACGAACTACTGTACTAAGAATCCTCACTCAGCTCCTGCCAGTTTGTCAACATTTTAACTTTGCCTTGCATGAGACATACATAATTATAATATTTAGAAAATCAGGTCATAATTGGTAATGAACTGATCAGGCAGCAAACTATTGAAGATTAAAAGATAAACACTTCTTGTAACTGGTTGTATGAAGAGCTGGTCGGAAGAATTTATCATCATAAACTATAGTTTTTCGGTGAATGGATTAGAAATGTTGCATTCTAGTTGGCAAATGTAAATAGTGCCTAGAAATTAGGACTGGAAATTAACATCTGTTCGGTCACCTATGGTGAGTATTGTTTTTCAGCTTTCAACTGACATTTTTTAGGGTAATTTTAAAACCAAGAGTTATTTTTTAGGGTGCAAAAATTTTGTATCCCTATGTATTTTTTAGGGTATTTCTGGAATTTTTATGGTCATCCCTATCCTTTTAAAGCCAGAGTAGCCCCCAAACCCTCCCCCCTGGGTTTTATAATCATCAGTTTGCAGTTGTTTGTTTTACTTTTAGTTAATTCCAAAGTGGACCAGACCAAGATTAGTCGTATTACCTATAAGAGAAGACAGCTGTTGAAATCTGATAGTTAGTAACGTAAGACTGTTAGACAAACCATCAGATAAAGCCAAATTATTTTTTGCTGGTTCCTACCTAGAGTCTCCAAAATCAGATAAAGTTGTTAAAAAGTAAAAAGTAAAATAAGACTAAGGGAAGGTACCTTCTTAAATGTCTAGGACTTTCCAAGCCAAGCATTCTTTGCTGTCTATGATGGTCATGGTGGTGCAGACGCTGCAGTTTATGCAGCAACGCATCTCCACTGCCACCTGGCGCAGAACAAAGATTACAGGGGCAGAACTGAAGATGGCGCACCAGCAGCTCTGGCTGAAGCATTTTGGAAGACAGATGAAGCATTTGGTATCAAAGCCAAAAGAGAGGTACTTTGCATTCAGACTCTCTTGTATTAGATAAGAGATCTTAGCCACAATCCTGCACGAATATTTTTTTTTTCATTGTATCAGTGATAAAGTTGTATGATTGTGATAGTAATAGTAACTGTTATACTGCCCACAAGTAATTAGTTTGCATGATTACAATCAAATTTACTTCCTTTGTTTGTGTATTTCATTCTTTCTATACTTGGCACAGACTGTTGTCAGCTCCAGTTGTTAGTTAAACCAAATACATCAGTAATTGCCAACACCTGAACCAATAGTTCTTTCACTGAAATTCAACATTTCAAGGTTGCAGTGGTTTAAGTAGTTTAGTGAATACATGAAACAGAATGTTTAATTGTTAGAATTTATAAGGAAAATAAATATATATATGTTAGCTTTGAAATCAGTTAACTCAAATTATCTGCAGGGTTTAAGATGCGGCAGTACGGGGGTGGCAGCATTGATCCATGGTGACAAACTGTACATTGCATGGCTAGGTGATTCACAGGTCATTCTGTCTAAGGGAAAACAGTTTTTCAGTCTGATGGAGCCTCATAAACCAGAAAGACAGGTATCTGTTTTGAGATTAACAATAATTGTTTGTATAATCAATTTATTATCACCAACAGATTTAAATAACTGAAGCTCAAGCCTTGAGAGGATTTCTATGCCATGCTGATGAATGTTTAGCACCAGCTTAAGCACGCATTTTGGATTTGGTTGGGGAAATCACTTTAAAACCCACTTAGTGTTAGTGGTTGACCCTCACTAAAATATTGTCTTGAGCAAACATTTTGGAACAGGTCATTCTGCAAAGAAGAGTAGTATTGAAGCTAAACAAAATGAGAAATTAGCAAAGCAATCAAGTGAACTATCAATGTGGAATAAAATGAATTTAAGTACGAAATCAAATGAACTACAATATGTCGGAACTACTTTAATTGGTAATTATTAATGAACTCGGAAATCAATCCCAAATCACCATTGAAGTTTTGAATCGACTTGAGTATATGGATATAACCAATGTCAGTCTTTTTTATGATAATTTTTTAAGTAATTTGAAATACTAGTTAACAAAATGAATTTTTTTTGCCTTACTCATCAGGATGAGAAGGAAAGGATTGAGTCCCTTGGTGGCTGCGTTGTTTGGTTTGGAGCCTGGCGAGTGAATGGTAGTTTATCAGTGTCAAGAGCTATTGGGGATGTTGAACACAAACCATACATTTGTGGCAACCCAGATGTCATTGAATACGAGTTTGATGGTACTGGCATTTCTTTTTACTTTGTTCTTGCAATTTGCCTTTCATCTTTATAAACAGTTACTAATGTTACATTATTTCAAGTTGAAGTCATGTTTTTTAACAGAAAAACAAAATCTAATTAATTGTTTTTTACATCATTTCTTGAATATCTATCGTGCTTCATGTCACTTATTGTTAGCTAAGATGGAATATTATGGTATGGTTTATTGCATACACTAATCAAACTCAGTTTTGTGTTGTCCTAGCATTTTAAAGTATTTCAATTTTTCTCATTTTTTCTTTTAATAGGCGATGAGGACTTTTTGATTCTAGCGTGTGATGGTTTATGGGATGTGTTGAAGCCAGATGATGCTGTAACATTAGTTCATAAACTCATTGCTAGCAATACTCCTAGAACTGGCATTGCTAAAGAATTAGTTACTTATGCAACTGAACATGGATCAAATGACAATATATCAGTTGTTGTGGTGTTTCTGGATGAACACAAGAAAAACGTTGCAGTCAGTAGCTCACCAGTTGTAGATTCTAACATATTGAATGACAACTCTTCCCAAGATGGTGTAACAGATGCCGTAAATTTCGAAGAACACACCAACAGGGTGAATGTTTCAGTTGCAGTTAGCTGTTGTAATGACGAAACAAACCTTGAAAGGGTCGATACAAACACATTACCAGAGAGCATTGAACAATTAAGTGTAAACCAAAAGGAGCTAGTGAATGATAGCAATTCAAGAACAGAGTGGCAACAGAAGTCACCTACTACATCAACCAATGGGTTGCCAAGACAACCTGACAGCAAGTCAAACTTGAGTAAAGAGAATTTCCAGGTAAATGAGAGAAACAAGACAGGATCTCCTAAGACAAGGCAGACCCAGTCAGGCTCTGTTAAAGCCAAGAAAGAATCATCAAATCAACTTGTTTTAAAAGAAAAAGCTTCAAGAAGCAACTCGGCTCCAGATGCATTTAGGGCCACATGACAACATAACATGCTCAGTAAAAATTACAAAATGAAGGCCAGTGGCCTTGAACAAACTGAGATATATTTTTTGAATATTAATTTTTTTATGATAATATATTCTAGAGTGTGCAACTTTATATATATGTACTTTGTTTGTTGTAAAGCTACAAACTTGCTCATGGTTGCAAGTTGATATTTTCCTTAATGAATCATGATAAAGTATTTTTGAGAATGCCGGTATATATAATATGAATCATATGTTGAAAGGTCGACAGTTGTGCTCATTTTGCACATAACAATGTAGCATTTTGATTGATGTTTAACACCTTTGTTAATTTTGGTTACTAATTTATTATGGTGTTCATGAACAACAGCAGTGGCCGTGGTCCTGTTGCTGCAGTTAATAACCACTAACATTATAGTTGTGTTTGTTTATTATATATCTGACATAAACTTACCAGAGTATTCATAATAAAAACACTTAACTACTAATGAAGGTGCTAATCAATATCTTTGAATTTATAAAAAAATTCTCTTTACAGCCTATTTAGTTTGAACAGAAGCTGCTGCTGTATTTAAGTTTTGCTAGTACATGTAGTGGTGGCCTTCGTCTTGAAGGGCAAGTGGACAAAGCCTAAAAAAATGCACTGCCAAATGCTTTTAAATTAAATCAAAGGAATTGAAAATCTTTGTTGATGGCCTATGCTCCAGCAAGAAGCTTTAAGGTCTTAAATAAGTAAGTTAACACATGTCTTGAAATGTTTTGAACCAAGCCTAGCCTAGTCTAACAAACTGTTTATAATCAAAAGCTTCATTCTACTGGCCATGGGTAGTTTAAGTTTTGTCAACAAGTATTTAATATATATATCTGTAACTTTTTTATTTGAAAGAAATGTAAATTTTTTACCATCTTTCAGTATTGGGGAGGGGGGAGGCAGGTAGGGTTTTTGACTTTGACATGTGTTTGGTTTCGGATATTTGCCAAAAGCAAATTTGGTAAAAGTTGCCAAACTTTCTGCTTTGGGATGACTGATTCAAGGGTTAGGCACATAACTCTGCCTAAACAGTCTTTTTTCTTCAGCATTGAATAAAGAAAAGAAAATCAGCAATTCCTTTTCTTGGGAAAGTGGTGCACTGCTGGTCCCAGACACTGTGTTGAGTTTATTCCTGCCACCCCTCTCTGACCCTCTTTCTGTGAGTAACGTTGATAGTTGCATAATGTAACATGCATATTACACAAAGAGAAATGATTTTTGTACATTTTCATCGCAATGCCTTGGGATACTTTATGATATATCAAAGCAATAATAAGGACCAATGCATTTTAACACTCAAAGTGCATAGTTGTGAGTCAAAAAGTTTCATGAAATGGGAGCTTCGGAAGAAAAGATTAAGGCCTCTTTTATTCACTTCTGGTTCAGTCACTGGTACTTCTTCTTTTCAACAGTTCTTTATATGTTTGCTATGGATCTTGTTTGAAGGAGTGTTGGGTAACTACTATTTTGATTACCTTTTTGGCAGCTTGGAAGAGTGGTTATTGTTATTATATAGTTATAGTGTTCCTTTACTGTGATATTATAACCTAACATGTGTTTGTTTGATCTCAGATTGTAACTTTTGTATAGTGCAAGTTACTGTTTGTAAACAAAATGAGTAAAAAGACGGAAAGCATTTCTAAAAAAGTTTTACGAGGCAACACAGTTAGAATTGCGTGTTAAGCTTTTTAATGAGCCCTGTGTAGCAGCGTTGGCTGTAGACCTATCCCCCGGACCAAGTTTATTTTGAAAAATAACCATTTTACGTCGAGGCTTATGATTTAATGAAGTGATATATTTCCTTGTAACTCCGAGGGGCAGTGATGTGGCTGCAATATGTAAAGCAAGATTTAAATATTGTCAAAAGGTCTTCAGAGTTGGTGTGGGACATTCCACCGGAAATCTATTTTAAAAGCTCAATACAATAGAAAGAGATTTTGTTCAAGAAGTGTTTTTGTGGAGTTCGGGTATTTGTAGGTTGTAAACTTCAGAAATTACAAATCAAAACTGATTCCTTAATAAATAAAGATAGGGCAAAATTTACACATTTTATTCTAGTTTGCCCAGTTTTACGACAGTATTTATAATTTGTAGCCATGAAAAATATTTACACTACAAAGTCGAACTGGAAGTACTAAAGTTTTTATATACTGTATTGAGCTACCTAAAAGTAAAATACGCGATTAATATATTAAATTTGTTTTGTTGAATGAAAGACAATACAAGGTTTTTAAAGCTATTTTGAGCCCTGTATCTACTATCAAACGTATCAATTGTGAATTGGTGATAAAAGCTTCCCATCGCACCCTTCTAGTCCTTTTCCCTCCCGCTGAACCCAGAGCTTATACTTGGGTTAGGTATTTTGCAAAGTCGGTTTTGTTTCAATATCAAATGGTAATACAAAGTTGAAAGGTAGTTTCGTTTTCTACGTTACGAGAGAATTGAAGATGCTAGGTTTAACTTTTTTCAAGTAAAGGAAAAGTGCTTGAGCTCGAAAAAACACAGTTCGGCAGTCACAAAAAAATGCACACACACGCTATTAATTTATTAACGAATCATTGTAAAAATTTTGCAAAGCTTACAAATTTTTGTTGTCGGACTGAAATTTCGGAGGGAAATATCTTTAAGTGTAAAGAATCTTTAAAACAGTTTTTTTGATTTCGCAAATTATCTTGTCATTTTGGCTTTAAGCTTCTGCGAATGATATTTTTACATTGCAGCATTTGCTACAATGTTCAGCGTGTTGAATAAACAACTGAAAAACTTGGTTTAATTGTCCAAGATGCTTTTTTGCCATGTCTATTGACTTCTGGAGGTGTTGGTTATCTTTTTCCAAATCTTGAAACATCTGTCGTCTGTGGAAAAATAGATTGTTATGCCTTTGGACTTTAATTTTTGACAAAAAAATGCGTTTGTGCTCAGCATTTTCAAGTTAAAAGTTTATAACGCATCAATTTTGAAATATTATACAGCTTTCACCTTCTTTTTCTATATCTGCGACTGCTTTCAACATTTCTTTCTCGTCTTTTGGTTTCTGTTTTGTAAACTTTTGATGCTTGCTCTTCAATCTGCTTTGCCCATGTTACTACCTGTTTTTCAAAGCGCATAGACCTAATTTTAAGGCTTCCTAGAAGATAAGCTCTATACATTTACTTGTATGAAAGAATGTGTTAGAAGTTTAGAACAATAAATTTTTAAGTTTTTTCACCTCTCCACCAGTAGCCTGAGCAAGGTAAGCACCAACTGGTCCCAAATCGCATCTGATTGGCTGCAAATTAGCAAAATTCATCGCTCTTTTACTTCCAGTTACACAAGAGAGGTATGACTTAGAAATTTTGCAGCAAGGCACCAAAAGGCAAATACTTGGCTTTAGATAACAAATCAAAACCTATGACAATACAGCTCAAAAGTCTAATTCTTCCAGTTGGAGAGAACCAAAACTTTCAAAAGCATTTGGCGTTTGGTTTTTCTAGCTACCTCGCAATGTGATTGGATAATCCTTGGTGCTCTTACCCAGGCTCCGGTTTAGTTCTAGATCATTGCTGACTTATCACAGGAAGCCCACGCTCACGTCACGATACTTGATAGTTTTCCAAGTACAAATGATAAAAATAATGTTTGTAGCAGACTTACTGGTAGCGCCTATACAGGGCAGTCGTGAAAGAGGAAAGTGGGCCAGAACTGCGGAAAGTAGGAGACAAACTGTTCCAAATCTTTTTTGGAATACGATGAAATAGCTGCACTGAACGCACTGAACTTTTACAGGGGTTTACTTTTTCAAGCTGCACCTCAGAAAGCGCTTCAACTCCCCCAAAAAGCTATATAAATGCAGGCAATTATGACTACTAGATAATAGAATGTAGAATGAATGATTTTATTACATTGAGGAGCAATAATTAAAAAAATTCAATTTTCGCATACATTTGCTTTCAAAAAACTATCGCGACGGAAGCGTGGGTTACCTGTGGTATCTTATGTCGCCGGTGGGAGCCAAGATTTTTGAAAATTAAATTACAACATAACAGTGTAAGGGTACCGGCAAACGGATGCACAGTTTTGGGTAATAGTTTTACTCTATAAGTGTATCAAACTTATTAAACTAGCTATTTTTTGGCCCCCTTTTTGCATGGAAAGTCTAGTTGGTTTTGAACTCTTCTACTGTTTCCCTCCATTTCAAAACTAACCAATAAGAACGCACTATTAGTAGCACGTGACTGAGCCTTGGTAAAGTAGTTGCCCGAAGGAGAAGATTCTTTGCAATGGAAGCCAACAAATCGTTTTGAGAAACACTGACAAAGTCGTGAGCGATGGAGGAGGGGTCTGTTGAGGTAATAATTCTTCAAATTAGTTCCTTCTTTATCTTTGCTTGTTATAAAAAGAATGGTTTCTTCGGTTATATGTTTTTAAAATCGCTTGAATTCGCGACAGCACTAAATTCGCGATACTCTATCATGGTTGTTTCTGTTACTCGGGAACGTTTTTTTTACCTCAGTAACTTCGTTCTTATCTAAAGTTATTTCTGTCCTTCTAAAGAAAAGAGAAACGATAAGCAAAGCTGTGAGTTGATGAAAAAAGAATTGGTTATAGATTCGAAACTGAAATCAAAACATCGAATTTGCAATTGGCCGCTCACTCCTGCGTCCCTCAATGATAACTCGGTCGATAGAAGACTATTCAGATATGTTGTATATTTGATACATCATATGTCGATGAATTATAGGTATATTAATATCCTAACATCATGTACTATATATCTGTTTCTTCTTTTTGCGAGAAAACGAAAAGATAACGTCGCTTTGTTGGTTTGTATTCTTGCAAAGATTTATTGTTCAAAAAATGTGAGATATTCGAAGGATAGTGATTGATAAAATGATATGGTTTTCTGTTTAGTAAAGCAATTCACCTGTCGTTTATGAAACTTGTGACAACAAATTCAGCGAGTTAGCGAATATATGCGCTGAACAGTTACAAGTGCAATATACAGTATATTAAATACAAAAAATGTAGTGAAATTGAAAGTTTTGTTTTAAAAAATAGCACAACACAACATGTTGGTTGCTGATTAAGTAGCTGAAATGAATGAGAAAAATTTTAAAAAGTAGGTTTATGCTAGTCGTGAATTTGGCAATAGAATTAATTGAGTTTCATGCATTTAAAAGGAAAGCATATTTTCTTTTTTTAGCTCAGAATGAAGAAGCTAAACTTAGTCCTGTCTGTCCCATACCCCAGGATCTTCAGTCAACTGGCAGTTGAACAATTTCGTAGTTAAATGAAGTGCATTACAAGCTTGTTTTAACTGTATTATGTGCTGAACCTAAACTGAATTTTACAAATTAGTTTAACAGTGCCTACTTGAAAGAGTTGGTTGGTAGCCATAATTACAGAGCTACACAATGGATATGAAGAACATGATACATTTTGTTGTTAAAGTGCCTATGACATGAAATATTTTTTTTATGTCAGTGTATAGACCTTTCTTAATAAGGACGAGCAGTGAAAAAATTTTGTCAAAGTCTGTTATGGCTCTTGAGATACAAACATTATTTTCAACTGATTACATCAGTAAATTTTCAACTTTGTAAAATCTGCTTCAAATCATCAACCTTTAGATGAAAACTAGTAACTGTTCTGAAGAATAGCTCGAGATACATCACCAGCCTAAGTTTGGCTTAGATCATCCAAAGGTTATGGATTGGTTGCAGATTTCAAAAAAACTGAAAAATTGCCAGTACAACAACTGACATCATCAGTTTTAAAGAATAAGATTTTAAAAAAAATTAAATTTTACCATCTCAAGAACAATAAAAGATTTGGGCAAAAAATGCGTACCGCTGTTCTTCATTTAGCAAGGTCTACCTGCTGACATAATGAAAATTTTTCATGTCATAGGCACTTTAAGAGGTAATAAGACATAGTTAAAGTCACATTCTGTTTGTGTCATAGTGCTGTGATGGCATTCTTTGTTTTGTATTAGGTAGCTTATATTTTAGCAATTATGCATGTATTAACGTCTTCCCCCCAGGGTGTGGCCTCCAGGGAACCCATGGGATATGACTGGGATTTGTTTAAGGTTATCACAATTTTTCCCCCAAGGGGGTTGGGGATATTCGGGGCTTATCTTGTTAGCTGGTACCATCACGCTCAAAAGATTTTTTGCCGCCCTGCTTTGTGGTGACTGATCAGGCAGCCAATGTGCAAGGTGAGTCCCAGCTTCTTGCCCTCTGTTTGTGTTATTTTATTATAGAAAATCATGTTGGTTTGAAAATACTGCAAATACATTCTTTGATGTTTTAATTTGTGTTGATGAGTGAATACTCATAAATTTTGTTTGAGCTTTAATTTGTTTGGCAAATGTGTGTTTACCTTGTGCCAATTGGACTTGATAAATACAAGTCTTTGAACTTCATTAATGCATCGATTAGTTCTTTACTTATATTTGAATAGTTTTGCTAAAATAGACAGAAAAAGTTTGATGTGCACAACAGTCTTGACCCCTCTTGGAGTTGATCTTGATAGAAAAATTGGGATAATTATTTTAAAAAGAATGTCACTTGAGAAAACTGTTGCAAGCCAGAAGAAGGGTGAAATAAAAAATGTACAGATCATTTGTCTATTAAATGTGAAGGCTTGAAACTAGAGTTTGTGATATAATTACAAGGCCAAATTTTAAAATTATTTTAGAATGATTGTTTCAAATGGAAACTTTATATATTTGTCATGTTGTGTTCAGCCTTAATAATGAGTCATTGTTAGTAGTAGTTGTAATGAAACAGGAAAAAATATCTTGTTCCTTTGCAGCTTTGTGTTGCAGTGTGACAAGCAGGGAACACATTGCTATATTTGGTATCATGGGCCATGCATACAGATATGATCCAAATCAAGGGGAAAGACGATCAAGCAATTTGTTTTCTTTTTCAGCAAGATTAACAAAAATAACTAAACTGTATTTCAGTTGTTTCTGTTCTGTATGGAAGACGAAAAATCAATAAAGTTGTTGTTGTTGCCTTTTGAGTTACTATTGTTCCATTTGTGTGTGTGACTTTATGTATAATTTAGTCAAAAGTGTTTGCAATGCACATGTGTACCTTAGAGTGGGAAAAGGAGATTTCCAAGTGAGCATTTATAGTGAACAAGTGAAGCCTTTTTTCCACAAGGAGATAAATTCCAAATGTTTGCCCAATTTTCTTATTAGTATAACTATAATTATTGTAGATCTATATGACTCTTTGTTTGCTATGCACTGAAATAAACCTGATTAACAAAGAAATGATATTACCTGTATCTTCACTTGTGAGGATATGGAAAAATTATGTCGCTTGTTTCCCAGATGAAATTTTGCATGAAATCTTTGTGCAGCATATTTTATGGTATAACACTCATAACTATATATTAATAAAAAAGAAAATGTTAGCCAAAATGATGCTAATAGGGCCTATTATATTTTGAATGCTTGCATACAAATACATTTTTAAACTTCTGTCATTTATGAATAAGCTTTATGATACTTAAAGAAACTCTTCTGTACCTTAAGGCAGTTGAATGAGTTTTTTCTGAATATGCATTCTTTTCAGCACTAAATGCACCTAAGTTTGAGTTTACTAAATTCTTAGAGGTATTCTTTTAATTTTGTCTAAAAAAAAACTTGGTTCCAACAAAAATTAAATTATTATGGAAATTAAGTGTCAGAACAATTAATTTTGTTCAAAATTTGGAATTGAAAACAGTTTAACATCCAAAATCTTGATATAAGCATTACTGAATTGTTTTATTTTCATCTTGGTATTACTATCAGAGCTTGGCAGAAGTCTTTCGGTGCTTCATTTGTATGGAGAAGCTGCGAGATGCAAGGCTTTGCCCCCACTGCTCCAAACTGTGTTGTTTCCTTTGTATAAGGGTAGGTACTTTAACTTATTAGGAAAGTTTTGTACAGTGAATCCCTGCGAGTAAGAACCTGTGTTTTTTCCAGTTAGGCTAAACAGGTTCTTACATAAAAGGTGTATAACAAAAAT
>JAOBAT010081975.1:0-19243 GCA_026413305.1 Hydrozoanthus tunicans
TACTAGGGAATTGGGATAGAAGAGGCAACAGATTACTAGGGAATTGGGATAGAAGAAGCAACAGATTACTAGGGAATGGGATGGGAGGGGGCACAACACACTACTAGGGAAAGGGGATGGAGATGGTAACAGATTACTGGGGAATAGGGATGGAGGCTAGCAACAGATAACTAAGGAATGGAATAATCGGAAATAGTGAAAACAAACAACTAATTTATGTAGAAGTTTGCAACTTGGTGTTGTAAACTGAATAAAGGAAAGCGCTTCTCAAATTGACTGATCAGAAAAAATTATGAGTAACTGACGGGAACCGAACCCATGCGCAACCCTATATCGAGCTAGGAGAGAGGAAACTTGAGAAGCGCTTTCCTTCATTCTTTACGAACTGATTTGCTTACACGTTTTTGTCACAAGACAATGATTGATGTACCTGCGTCGATTAACAGTTTAGCGATTTCTGCTTCACTCGACAGAGTTGCTAGGTGTAGAGGGGTAATTTTTTCCTGTGAGAAGATATCGACTCGTGCACCATTATTCAACAGAATTCCGCATATTTCTGCGTTATTATTGGCGCATGCCACGTGTAGAGTTGCCCGGCCCCCCTGGTCAATTGCATTGATGTCTAGTTTAGGGTGGGTTGACAAAATATCGACCATAGTAAGGTTGCCAAACCGTGCTGCAGTGTGGAGAGGTGTTGAACCATCGTCAGATACTCTCGAGGGGTCCGCGCCTCGTCGTAGAAGCTCCACTACCACATTCATCGAGCCAAACCTATCACAATGGTTTCAAAACTGAATTTAAAGAGGCTAGGAACAGAACCTACAACATTATTAAACTGCTATTATTGTCTACTTCAAAAGTTGTTTGATGCGAGTAAAATATGTCTTATCGCAAAGTATAAACGGGTTTGATCAACCTCAAGTTAGAACTGTGAAACTAAAAAGTGAACTTGTCGCCCCCTAGGGACAAGAAAAGGTGATTAGAGATGTACATTTACAAACGGTGAAAACAAGGTATTCGACGGGCTTTGGCAGAGCACATACACAATTATGATCACTCAACTGACTAGAACAAAAGTAAGATCATTGGTAAAGATAGTCATTGGTTGAAAGGAATTTAAAAGAAACAAGGAAAGTTGGACAAATTGAAAAGGCTATTGCGAACAGAATCAACAGAAGGACATTGTGTGAAATATTTGAGAAATTTTATCATCATGCATGTATAGATTTAATACATGTTCCACTTTCGTATAACTCTGAATAATTTTGGTTTTATTCGCATGACGATTTTTGCACTTTTGAGCAGTTTGTTATGCAATGGCGTGTGAACTGGTTTCTTTAAGGAAACCACCACAAAATCAGCTAAAATCTATCCCGTCGCCTGATGGAGACGAGCAGGTAGCGGTACAAACCCTACAAGTTGCTACTTTTGGCTACAGTCAAGAGACAAATGACAAACTATTTTTATTAGTCGTTCTGTTTTATTTACAATTCTTTGACCCGCTTCAAACGACAAGCCGACGCCGCGTTTATACATCGTTGCTAGCTCAACTGAAGTAAAATAGGACGCTTGAGCCAGAGTTGTGTAGCTGAGTACTATGCATCTTTGGCGTCTCACACAACGTTAACTCTTATCTGGCTCGACGTGCCTGGTTTCCAGCGTCGTAGCGAAACAGGAAAACATGGCAAAAATTACAAGAATGTAACAGTGATACGATATGCGGCTATTCAATTTTTTGAACCGGCTGGATAAAAATCTATCGCTGGTTACAAATTCAAGCATTCGCTGGCAATGACATGATTGCTATCAAATTACTTTTGGAAACATAAAAAAAAACTATTTCTAAAAAAATTAAATGGATTATTGTCAATGCGGAGAAATATCGGCTAATCGTCACAAAAAAAATTGAGCAAGAATGAAAGTTAATGCCATTGTACTATTCAGTACAAATGACGTATTTGCATATTACATTGAAGGACTGATGTAACAGCCAAAGGTTTCTGACTCGAAGCTTGTACACGAAGTACTTGTTGTGAATTCTTGGCCGTTTCGACAACTCTTCTTTAGCTAGGATGTACAAGAAGAACGGCCGAGCCACACGAAATGCCCCACATAAGAAACTAAATTATTTGAAATTAATTTAAAAGCTTCGAGCCAGAAAACGCTATCTTATAGATAAAACAAGATAAAAAAATTTTTACATTGTAAATATTCAGACGAACACGATCTATCTAAGTTATAGATTACTTGAACTGAACAATGCTTGCTCTTACAAGGCTCCAAAAAGGGCACGAAAATCGGTTCAATTAAAATAAAAACCGGTGAGCCGCTTGGTTTTCAAGCACTACGAGTCATCAAACAGCTTTTTGACACTGTTCAAGAACAACTACATTTAAGCTACTCGTTTCTGTATAATCATGCACAATGTCTTGCTTACCTTACGGCTGTGTGGAGGGGGGTCGCTCCCCGCTCGCCTATTGATTCAATGTCAGCTCCAGAGTCAAGCAACAAAGTCAGTGTTTCAAGTTGGTTGTTTCGTGCAGCGTGATGAAGTGCGCTCATCCCACCTTCGTCTTTTACTGCAACGTCGCCAGGACACTCAATCAATCGACTACGAACCGTGTCTACGAGCCCATCGCCAGCCGCGTCGTGTATCGACATCGTGCTCTTTCTTAATTGTTTCAGCAAAAACTTTTCGGGGCTCTGCGAAGCAAATTCACTTTCATTCGGACCGGCAACCGACTTGCCCTGCAACGCTCCATTGCCATGTTCAAACGAAACTGAAGATAGACTAACTCCTCGCGCTTTTTGTGATGGTGAATCTACAAACTTGGACATTCCCTCCGTTTCTTGTCTTCACTTTTATTTATTTAGTGTCAGCATGTTTCTTGCATGTCCTTGTAGTCTGCTTGTTAGCTGTGTTCTGTTTTAAAACTATGATTTATTCAAATTCGTTCTCGGTTACACTGGCTGCTCTGTCCCTTGAGGTTCATGTCGCCAGCTCTTTCGCACGTACGCAATATCTGTGACGTAGCAACATCTTTAAGCAAACCTAAGAAATCGTATTGAACGCCATTAAACAAGAACAGACTTATACGGCTAAGTTATCTTTAAACTATTAAAGGAAAGCATTATAAAACCCAGACGCTTTCAACCTGCAAATTTAAGGAGTTACGTGTTTCTTTTAAAGAATTGACATTTGTTTTCTACCGTAAGTTAGTTCGAAACAAAAGCTATACCTAATGTTCTATTGTAAGAGAAAAAAAGAAAAGCTGCTTTTTTACCCATTGTTATTTAAATCAGACTTGGGTTTTGCAATTTAAGCTTAGCTTTGTTTCTTAAGCATAATCTCGAATTCTCGTGTCGACTCTTCTCGAGGCTCCTTCATCGATATATTTGTAAACAAAATATGAAACAAACAAAAAATGCCGAACGCGTTCCTTTCTTCGTAAACGGTCGCGAAAAGTCCGAGTGAAACGAAGGAAAACAGAGAAAACAGTGCCGTACGTTTCCCAAACGAACATTATTCTCTGATATACAAGAACTTATAATGAACTTCTCAACTTTTTTAAATTTAACTCAAATTGTCTTATTGCAATTAAGGTACCAGGGGCGCACCAGGTAAAAATTCACACATTTGGGCACAACTTTCACATAAACATCAACTACTCGCCAACACGTTTTATTTACGTGTTAGTTTTTCTGAGATATAATTTGAGAACATCTGCACAGTTTTCTATTGTAAGAATCAATAAATTTTCTCGAGGCACCTTTTTGTAAGTTTTTGCACAATTGAGCTTCATTGATTGTTCTTACAAATTTTCCTTGTTTTGTTTCTACAGCGCTAGCATATGTTTAAGCTACTTTATATATGAAGCAGATTACCAGGAAGGCTATCAGGTTTATAACGCTCTTTTTAATTTTAAATTCAAGGTAGGAGCTTATATTACCAAGAGCACAGTCTTGTGTCGATGCGACAGAACAATTCACCCCCTCCCCCTGGTCCTTTTCTGTTGCCTCCCTAGATATATACACTTCGGCACTGGTTGGGGTCGCGCACTCTTTTCGTATATTTTTTTTTCACGAGCGTACCGTACGTTTGGCAAACTACGCTGGTTGGGGAAATAAGCCGTACGTAGGCTTAATGGCGATAACATTATTTTAGCAAAAAACAAGTTTGAGCCAACAACTGAACACAAAATTTCGGCTCTGCTCCCAATGTAACCGCTGGTTTCTCCGAATTACTTCATTCGTGAAACATGCGTAAAAGTTCTTATTTGTTACTTATTTGCGAAAGCCTCCTTTATTTCTTTAGAACACAAAATGTAAATTAAAAGACGTCAAACTTGGTTGTCCTAAATGAAATAAGCCTGTACTGTCTTGTTGTTTTAATTGGCCTTCGCTTGATATTACAAAAATATTTCTTAATTTGAAACATATCCACTTGCCTTTCATTGAACTCGTTACTGAACCATTGTCAATACTTCCACTTAATTGTAAAGGATTGTTTGTCCGATTTTTTCTTTATTTGGATCGAAAACCAGTTCAGATCGAAAATCCTTACGGTTCAACGATCTTCAGCGGTAGCGTCCTTCGTTCGCATTGCTACTGCAAACAATAAACACGCTTATGGCGTCCGGTTGGTTCCGTTTCCAACATCTTTTTAAAGGATATTTTTTAGCCAGTAAGCTATAAGTTCGAAATGGAAAGCAAAACTAAAAGTTTATCTTACTCAAATGAATGATTGAAGTACTTAAGCCTAGTCCTGGTCTTTAAGTCGCCTTAAATCGCTGCCGTTTTTCACACCATTTTTCCGAAAATCGCCTTAGATAACCTTAAGTCGCCTTAAATCGCACTATATCGCAGTCTTTTGGAAAAAGCGTGCGTTTTGTGCATACACTCGTTAAAATGGTAGGGAAACGCACGACCCCTAAACACGTGCGGCGCAGTTTGATTTTCTTACGGATCTGCTTACTTACTAGTGTTTCTAACTGCAAAAAGACCTGCCACAAAAAGACGCATGATGCAATGTGTTGTGTTTTTCAAAAAAACCTTAAAAATCTGTGCCTCGTTGTTCCTTAAACTTTTTTTTAAAAAATAGCTTCTAAATTTTTAGCTCTAGCGAATTATGGTATATTGAATACACGATATGGGGGGGAGGGGGGGGGGCGGTCATATGGAACTTGTTGAGTGTTGATCTAAAACATCAAACATTTAAAGCCTTAAAAAAGTAAATTAAGTTGAATACATTTTAGTAACAAATCAGGCGTAGGTGGTATTTAGCCCTTTTAGAAACCTCACTAATAAACATCCGGTGTACTGTAAAGTATTTCACAACTAGCCGTTTCTAATAGAAAATGACTAAAGTGCTGCGAGCTAAAACCATTTGCTTTCATCTGTTTTGTCGTAGTTAACTGGGTTTTGCGTCTAAAGCGAGGTAGGTTCAATGTCGAACGCAAGTTTAATTGTTAGTGGAAGTATTCACCAAGGTGACCAATGTTTTAGCGACGTGATGTTTTATGATATGATATGATATTTCAATTCACTCCGGCCCACATGGGATTTTCAGAGTAAATTTACAAAGTTTTTTCACTAACTAGACTGTCTAAGCTGTCTAATCTAATACAAGGTTTCTAATAGTTGATAAAAAAATTAAAGGAATAAATAAGCAATTGAAAATTTATACATGTTAAAATGTAAACTTACTTGTCTAACTACATTGTCTAAGTTATCTAATTTGATACAACGTTTCTAAAGGTTGATAAAAATTTAAAAGAAAAGCAGTTGAAAAAGATTTCTATATTATATTAAAATGTAATAATAAATTAGAAACAAGGGAATGGAAAGTAGTTACAGCTTTAGGATGAGTGATTTGAATTTTGATTTGAAAAGTTTCACAGATGTGATTTCCTTGAGTTCAGGGCTCAGAGAATTGAATAGCTTTCCAGCCAGCCACATCCTGCATAAAGCTTGCTAAGTTTTTCATTGTTTTTCTTTCAAACTGCTGCAGTAATAATACATGCTATCCACCCACCTTTGTTAAGTTATTAGTCTATTCCATAAGTAACAGCAAACTTTGCCTGCCTAGAAAGTCGGTGTAAACACCACAATACAAGTTCGAAACTGCTGCTGTTGTCGTTGTTGTTGTTTTCTCTATATGACATTTTTGTGACGAAAAGCCTCTTGGGCCTTCGTCCTTATGTTACCCGAAGTAACCATCCATACCTAACACAAGCAACTGGGAAAATTTGTTTCCTTTGCCTGGCCGTGTTTTTTTATTACTTACAGAAGTTGCTGGTTTCTCGGAATTACTAATGAGGTAAAAGATACTCTTGGTGACAACTGACATGAATTTTAAAGAATGTTGCTTTTGTTTAATCAAGAAAAAGGCAACGTATGCAACCAGAGCAGTAGCGATCCATTACTATCAGTCAATGATAAAGCGATCGATTGCCACGATCTGAACAAAACCCGACAAATTTTCTGCTTTATGAGCTAGAAATACAACTAAATCTGTTTCGCCTGAGTTACATGCTGTCATCGACTGTGTATTTTTTACTCAAGGAGTCACGTGAGAACAGGCAATAAAACTTGAGGTTCCCTTCGAGGATTGCCACCCCGGTCCTACGGTTTTCAGAAGATGACCTAGCGTCAAAAACGTTCATTTTTAAACTTTTAAACTTTCTTAGCCTTTATCATATCATAGTTTAGAATATCACAACAGAAACTGAACACAATTTTAAAACACTGAACAAAAACTGAAACCCAAATTAGGATTTAGCTAAGGCTAAAGCCCACCGCACACTTGTGCCGGATAGCATGCAATCTTCGTCGCATGCAATTGAAGTTGTTGTCGCACATTCACCGTACCCGTTTGCGAGAAGATGCAATAACCTCCGACAAGGTGCACTCACTTTTAAGTAAATCAAACATATTTGATCCATGCAATCAATATTGCATGCGATAGAAATTGCATCGCAGGTCCCTGCACACAGAAGCGATGTGCTGCAATTTTGATTGCATGCGACGAAAATTGCACACAAGTGTGCGGTGGGCTTAAGAAAGTTTAAAAGTTTAAAAATGAACGTTTTCGACGCTAGGTCATCTTCTGAAGATGACCTAGCGTTCTTTTTTTAAATTTTAAGCTTTCTTAGCCTTTATTTAACAACTATTCGCCGAAGGCGCAGTGAATATCTGGTGAATAATTATTCGTCACCCAGATATTCACTAAGCCTGAGGCAAATGATTGTTTTAGTAAAATTACTCAGGTGATTAAAGAGAGAAAAAGCCAAACAAAAAATGTAAAAACGCAGCTATGTTTTGTGTTTTTCTTGATTAAAATTTCCATGCGTCATTGCACACCAGCTAGCAGATCACATGATCCACTGAGAAAAGCAAAGTAAACACAATTTTTAACGGTCTGAGGCACGAATGTAACTAAGAAAGATGCTATAAGCAGCCAGTTCAAGGAGAAAAAACAAACACAATTGTTTTCATTTACATTGAGTGCAAATGAGCCATTATGGAAACTTCAAGATGGGAAAATTGCTCCCGGATTCAGAACCATTGGAGTTAGTTTGACAGTATGAAGTGCTAAACGCATGGTTGATCGCATGAAGGCGAAGGAACTGTGGATTATGTTCTAAAGCGCAACGAAGCTGCTTTTGTTGTTTAAATAGAAAGAAATTTAAAACACTGAACAAAAATTGAAACCCAAAGCAGGATTTTGCACATAAGTTATAAGCCAGAATATAAACTAGCATATCAATTGAAGCAGCCGAGCACAATTTGAGATCTCGTAGCGAAACGTGCACTTAAACTGAAACCAAGAACAGGATTTAGCACATCAACCAAAATATCACCCAAATTCTGTTTTTGTTCTTCAAATTCGGTTCTAAAAGAGGTGTGGCTCAATTGCAACCGAGAGCTCAGACTGGCCCTACTGCGTTATGTTTTACAATTTATTTCCCGAAAAGTAAATTTAATTTTCCCGTCTTCAATTTGTCTTTCAAAAGTGGTATAGTCAATTATTTTAAGCACCCAAAAGTAATTTTGAGTGTTTTTGAATTGCTGTTTGTTTGTCAAATTTAAGAAAAGGCAACAAAGGCTTTTTCTGAAGGTTTATTCATACGTAAATAACTATAAGATTTAAACTTTAAGAAAATGGTTTCATTTAAGCTGCCAACCGCTAATTACTTTTATTGCCAAGATTTAACGAAGAAAAAAGTTGCCTGCAAGCTATGCAATATAGTTTGAAGTGCAGGAGGAAAGTCATTTTTGGGTTTGTAATATAATCCATACAGTTGTTGACGCTTAAACGCTTTCTGAAACTTAGCGACTGGAAAAAGAAGATACAGAAGCCAGGGTTTGACCTTCTCATCAGTATTCAGTGCGCTTTTAATTTATTATCCAAGTCAAGAACAGAAAAATTATTAAAAAACTGTATTTGGTATTGAATGACATCTGGATGTCACAGGAAAGGAAATGAAAAATATGCAAACTAAAGTAATTGAAACCAAGAACAGGATTTAGCACATCAATCAACACATCACCCAAATTTTGTTCTTGTTGTTCAAGTTCGGTTCTAAAGAGGTGTGGCCCAATTGCAACCGAGCCCAGAGAGGCTCTACTCGTTTTGTTTTACAATTTATTCCGTCTTCAATTTGTTTTTCAAAACGAAGTGGCTATATGGGCGGTAGCCGCTCAAGGTCTTCAAAAAAACTAAATGAGCGATACTTTTCAATTTTCTTAAATACTGGCGCAAGAAACCATAATTTTCGGGAATAAAGACTGTTTTAACGTTTTTTAGAATCTAAAAGACTTTTCGAGTTTCTATATAACGTTTTATTTGGTCGTCTTTCCTTGTTTGATGTGCCGCCACCCATCACCTCCCCCGACAAAATTGGGTTCCTTAAAAAAACCATTGTTCTGACTTCTTCCCTAATCAGAGGGTTGCAGGTTCGATTCCCGTCAGCGACTCAGAAAATTTTCTGAGTCTTCAACTTGTAAATCAATTATTTCTTAAATTAAATAGAAAAGTAATTAAAAAACACTGAACAAAAATTAAAACCCAAAACAGGATTTAACACATAAGTTATAAGCCAGAATATAAACTAGCATATCAATTGAAGCAGCCGAGCACAATCTGAGATCTCGGAGCGAAAGTGCACGTAAATTGAAACCAAGAACAGGATTTAGCACATCAACCAACATATCACCCAAGTTCTGTTCTTGTTCTTCAAATTTGGTTCTAAAAGAGGTGTGGCTCAATTGCAACCGAGCCCAGACTGGCTCTACCGCGTTATCAGTTTTACAATTTATTTCCCGAAAAGTAAATTTAATTTATCTGGAACATAGTTTGAGACCGATTAATGGCCGGGAACAACCCCTATATGAATGACACAAACGGAGCGTTTACCTTTTATAGTTCTAAGAGCAACATTGTTGTGATGTGGATATCCTTTGGGTTAATCTTTCCAGTTTCTATAATCGGCAACTGTTTGATCATAGCCGCGGTGTACAAGGACTTCAACAAGAAAATGAGAACCACGATCAACTTGCTCATAGCCAACATGGCCGTGTCAGACATACTTACCAATTTTGTTGTTTTGGAACGAAGCGCTCTATCCAGCCAATATCCAAACTTTGCTAATGCTACGACAGAAGGAACTCTGCTCATTTGTAAAATAAGCTTTACTTCACTGTGTCTTTCTTGCAGTGTTTCCTTATTTAGCCTTACGGCAATCTCCATTGATCGTTTTTGGGCAGTTTACTTCCCTATCAAGAGACCATTTTTGAGACACAAAGTCGTCACCATAGCCTCAATGTGGCTGTTTTGTATCGGTGTTTCACTACTTCTAATAATCCAGTCACCTAAAAAAAAGTGTTTTGTACTAGACAAAAACAATTACTTGTATGCTTGGATATGTTGGCTCGCTTTATTCCTCGGAACATCAACATTAGCAGTCTTTGTTCTTTATCCAGCTATTCTGATCAAGCTTCGTAATCGTAAAATTCCGGGCAACCCTTCCGCGGCAAGTCAAGCAATAAGAGATATAACCAACAACAAAGTCACAATTTTAGCTGCTGCGTTAATGGTAGCTTTCGTAATCTCCTGGTTCCCTTTTACTGTAGTCTCTTTAAAATACAACACGGAAAACAAAAATTTGGACGGCGTTAACATAACTTATTTGACACAGATATCCTTTCTTTTTCTTTACGCCTCTTCTTTGTGGAATCCTCTCATTTGTATCTGTCTCAACAAAAACTTTCGCGTGGCAATCAAGGCACTGTCTGGACAACGTTCCTGTTTTTGTTGTTTTGTTGTTTGCAGCATTTGTAAGAAAAAAAAGGTGAAAAACCTTTCTACAGCATCAAAGTTTACAAAAGAATTAAACGCTGTGAGACTGACCGGTGTTGGTTTCTGTAAAAACTGAATGTATCACTCGTGCAGCATACAGGTCGAAGTTGAAGCAAACGATCAAATCAAATCCCTTCGAGAACAGAAAAAACAGCCACACACCAAAGACTGCATGGTGATAGAGAATAGAAAAACAGGAAAAAAAAGAAGAATTTCTATACAGTTATAATGAACAACGACTTCCAGCTTACTAGTTCATCACTCTGCTCTTTCTTCCACGGGAATTGATTGGGAGATTGGCCACTTATATCTAAAGATGGTACAACACGTGAACTTTCTTCTCTCTGATTGATAGATTTTGGGAAACCCTCTTTTCTACCATCAGGTTATTGTCAAGTAACAAAATTGCATTCCTTCCTGAACATATTTTGTTATACATTGGATTCCCGATGACACAAAATTAATGTATGTCATCTTTGTTGTGGTCTCGGCAACTACTTTATGACCAATTGCTGTTTCTTATCCAATTTTTCATGAACCCGGTGTTCTTTCCTGCGTTAAATCACCGCTGATTTAGCTTCACTACTTCTTGTTATATATATGAAATAAATACATATTACAGAACAGTGTCGATTTAACCAAACAACCATAAACTGCAAATCTTGGAGTTCTTTCTGAACTGAAACAGACAGGTTAACAAAGAAAACGATAACCCGAAGATCAGCTAATGCTTGAAAGCGTTTGAAATAGAAATAACCTAAAAATGGCAACGATGGAGCTCTACGTCATCTGTCATTTTACTTACAAACTGCTTGTATGTAAATATTTCACATTTGAAAAATGTTTATTTTTTGTGGGCTTATACTTATAACATAGATCAGAAAGACTCTCATAACATGCCCATTATATATCCTTTGAAAAAGTAATTACAAGTTGCGACAGGGTGCTATTACAAATTGAGACAGGTATTACAAATTGCGACAGGGTGCTATTACAAATTTCGACAGAACAGATTCGGCAAAAAAATTCAACATCAAAATAGTTTCTTTCAGTTGTGTGTAAAAAAGTTATGCTTTTTATTACAGCTATATCGAAACAACACATGGCAATTTTTGATTAGAATGAGCCTCTCTAGAGGAATAAAAGCAAACTTTAGAACAAAAATTTTTGATCTTAGATTGTACGAAATGCGACACCGAAAAGTAGTTTTTCGCAGCGCAACCACACTAAAGAAGCACTTTAACTTAAGGAATACTAAAACAGATAAATGTTTGTTTGATCCTCATTGATGTTTTTCAGTTCTTTTAAGTTCAGCTCAGTTTCTTTTGCAATCATTAGTAAAGGTTATCTTATTTTTTATTTATAAATGATGAATTATCAGTGTAGCACAAAAACATTAATTAAAAGCTTTGCTGAAGTGCTGCTTGTTTATCCGGCTTAAGAAAAAACAAGAAATGTGTTTTCCTGCAAGTTTATTCGTATGTAAATATAATCATTTATTTTGAAAAAGGATTTCATTTGATTTGCCAACTGCCCGCTGATAAAAACGGAAGTTTAGGTTATCATCATTTGTCTCCTACAGGAGACAATAGAAACTCGAGTCTGTCTCTGAAAGTTATTGGGTGTAGTTGAAAGCTACATGCAATGTACAATGACTAACCATCTTCGGATTTTGAGCAAGAAGTAGCTATAGATAGTGACAGTCCGGAAACTTTCAAAAAGCACCGGCTATAAGGGCAAGTGATATAGGAAGGACGGCAGCAAAACGAAGCAAGAGGTTGATTAAAAGTTCACCTTTCCAGTTTTTTCGATATCAGTTTTGCATTCAAGGTATGAGCAACAAGAAAAAGGACTGTGTAAAGATTTGAATGTCAAAGCCAAACAAAAGCGAAATATGCAAAGCCAGTTGTTGTGTTTGATAAAGTAAGCACGGCTTCATGGAAGATGGTTGAAATGTTGACCATTCTTTTATCTTTTCAAACAAGAAGTTCGTTGTTCTAACATAGTTTTCCTACTCATAAGCCGCTTTACTTTACTCGAAACCAAAACTAAGACGGCACGCAAACTCAAACATGGCTACGAACGCAACTGGCAGACCATTTGACTTCTTTAGTGTTGATGGCCAAATTGCTATTATATCGTTGTCGCTTTGCTTGATCTTCCCAGTTTCTATCGTCAGCAACTGTTTGGTCATAGCCGCGGTGTACAAGGACTTCAACAAGAAAATGAGAACCACCGTCAACGTGTTCATAGCAAACATGGCCGTGTCATACATTCTAAAAAACACAACTGCTTTATGTTTTAGTACCATTTTCATTCGAAGTCTTGACTCTGGCAAAATTGCAGCGGAACAAGATATCTTCCCTATGGATTGTACTCTCAGCAATATGGTTTCTTTCCAGCAGCGTTTTCTTACTAAGCCTTATGTGCAATCTCCCTGGATCGATTTTGGGCAGTTTTCTTCGCTACCAGGCGATCGTTGTTAAGAAACTTGACTTGCATCGTTTCAAGCTGTCATTTAAAATACTCAAGAAATTGGAAAAAGACCAAGTTGAAACAAACCAATTTTCTCCGTTTTGACTACAATATTGATTATTAATATAAGGTTGCGGATTTGAAAAGAACAAGGGTGCTGAATGAAAATGATATGATGCTCGATGAAACTGACGAGAAGCTGGGTGAAAGCGAAGGGGCGCCGAGTAAAACGAGAGGATGCTACGCCTTTCATTTTGGCCTAAGCAGATCACCGAACATACAAGTCCATCACGTCACACATTCTGCTATACAAAGAAACTGGTTTCTAAACTTATTTAGAAATTAATCCTCATATAACGCGCGCTCTGATTGGTTACAAAAAACAAGCGATGCTGTTTTATTCCCTCACGATAATACAACAAATAGTTATCTAATGTCTCTACTTTTGTGCCTTTTTTAAAGTTTCAATTGCCGTTTATTTCTACTATTTAAATCAATAAATCAGCCTTTCATAACACAATGTCTGTTTTGAAATTGGATTTTCGTTCCCACAACATAAGAAAACATATAGTTTGGGTTGCAGGACCAGTGATTCTTTTCAAAAGAATCCCTGATCATCTATGAACAGATATACAAGAATTCATAATCATCTATGAACAGATATACATCGGTTCCACCCGATTTTTTTTATAAACACTATAGTACATTAACCGTGTTTTTTATTTTTAGAAAAACGTGCAAATACTCTTGACTTACAGTCAATTAGTTCCGAGATCTCAGTGGTTTCTTGAAAGCTTATTTTTAATTGAATTGCAAAGAATTGAATAACCCGGCATAAATGTTATTAAACAAGTCGAAAATACGAGAGTGGATGTTATTAATCATCCAGTTGAAATACTATGGAAAAGGAATGTAAAGTCTGTTGCTGAAAAAGGTAAAACGTCAAAAACACTGAAGGCATTTCAACCAAAACCTTCGGTCTTTATCAAGTAGTTATGGGTTCGTTTGCCGTCTGCTTAATCATGTCGAAATTACGTTCCATGAAAGCAAGGATTGTAATCATAAATGGATCAATTCCGCATGTTCATATTGGAAAGTTGAGCACTCCTGTATATTCTTGTGCATGTTTTAGTAATAGCGTTTTTTGAAGCGAATTTAAACTGTTAGTTGCAAGAACTTGAGGGTTCATTAGAATAGAAGGGGTTCATAGGACAACGTCTGATAAGGGTTCAATTTCAACTTTGAACACATATGCATTCTACTTCAGGTTATCGTTGACTTTAGTTTGAGAGCTTGGAACCCATTGTTCGTGGCACGCTGCAGATAAGTTGTTGGCAGTTCGTGCTCCGAGGGGACAAGTTTGTTGTTTTTGTAAAACAAGACCTTTTTTTCAGTTTTATCAACATTTTCTCTAGTTCTGTTACAATAACTTAAATTTAGCTAAATTTTGAATGCACAGAAACAACTGATAATAATTTGTTACTTCTTCCTTTTGCTGTTGCTTTCCACACGCATGTTTGAAAAACGCACACGAAATACGCGTCTTATAGTTTACCTGAAAAAAAAGAAAAAAAAACACACTGTTTATTACACATTGCCTTAAAACTCAGGGGTTACACAAATCGTGGGCAGCCTATTCGGCTAACTTTATTATTGTTCCTGTATGACGTCATAATGATGTCACGCCATGAAAAACCACATTTTTTACACTTTTTTATATCTCTTCGGCTTTTTGAATTAAGGCTTTGATTTAATGATTATTAATACATCTGAATATTAAACAAAGATGCCACAATTAACAATAATAAAGTGCTCTTAATCAATGCTCACAATTTTATGTTTTTACAATTTGACCCTTTAATGAAAAGATTAAAAAGTGTTGTCTTTGGCCTGAGGTAACATAGTACTATAGTAACTTTTGAAAACAAAATTTTACGTTTATTGACTTTTTTTTAAATAAAAATTGCATTAACACTAAACAAATCGGCCTCAGGTCGACATCATTGAACACTAAAGTTTGAGTAAAAAATTACATAGATGACGTCATATTTTAAAAATTACGTCATATTGAACATCAAGATCATAACTAAATGTGATTTACATAACAGTAGGGAAAAACTAAGACCTACAATAAAATTAAACTAAAAACTGCAAAAAAGGCAAAATGTCGAAAAAACTGTAAATCAAGATCTTGTTACCGAGGCAATTCACAAGTACTTCACTTAAGTCAATAACAGCAACACACTTACAAATAAACTTTAGGTAAACTCGTGTGGCACGAAAAGCCCGCTCCCCCCCCCCCCCCCCCAAGAATCTGAATAACGTTGAGATATTTTTTACGAATTTGTTTTAGAATAAAATTCTTACCTAAAACGTAAAAGGTTATCAAAGATTATCTGGCACTTTAAACTCCACGATCTTGATCTCACCGCTGACAAACGACAAGGCGAATAGATCCTTCGCGTTGGTGCTCGCTAAACTTTCGATCAATTCGTGAAACTGCATGAAACCAACCAGTTCCCCTGTGACAACCTTCCATATTCGCAGTGTTTTGTCTTGACTTTGAAGAAACGAAAACTTATCTTTAGTATAATAGGCTCGAAAGCCTAGGGGGAGGGGGAGGGGAGGGGTTGTAAGCACCCAAATAGTTTCTCGTTTTTCACAGTTTCCACGTAAATAAAATTTTGTGCTTTTATGTAATGCCTGCAGACCCCCCCCCCCTCTCCCAGTATTAAATTCGTTCCAACGGGCCTGATTATAGTCGGTAATCCAAAGGGTAAAACTACAAAACAGTCAATAATTCTTGAAATACCAGATCATTGATCCTAGGCCTGAAACTCTGCACTTTAACACAAACACAAACATGTAATGTAGAGATAACAGTTGTTTTGTAATTTTTCCCTTTGGATTGCCGACTTTGACGTCACAACATTGATAATTAGCACATTTAAAATAACCTTAGTACCTCAGCAACCAAAAGAGTTAACTTAATGAAACAAACGACTTTTTTTCTTCTTTTACAAATTCCCAACCAACCAAGTTCCATGATAGTAATATATACACTTTAAGGAACAATTATAATTTACATTTCTTACCTAAATGAGACCATCAAGGTTCCCTGCCGAATGGGAGCACAGCCAGTCACTCGGTTTGTGTGACCAACAACAGGACGGACCAACTCGCCTGTGGAGCGATCCCAGAGGTGGATTGCGTGATTTTCGTGACTGCCGCCTGTGACAATTATCCCATCATCAGGCCACACCTTTACCCATTCTGCCTGACAGACGGTGATTTGCTTGTCTCGAGTCTAGAAAAAAAGAATTCATTTTTCACAGTAAGGGGAGTTTGTCACAAGTTAATGGGGAACAAAACCTTAGAAATCAACCTTTTAAAATGAAATCCTTGAAGGAGTTGCTTGTCTCGAGTCTAGAAATAAAGAATTCATTTATCACAGTAAGCGCAGTTAGTCACGAGTTAATGGGAAACAGAACCTTAGAAATCAACCTTTTAAAATGAAACCCTTAAAGGTGTGGGTTCCGTATTTGAGTTTTTTTCTGGTGTCGCGCTGACTTTCCGAGAAATTGGAATGTGCGTGTTATGGGTCGTTTTGGATCGTTGAGTATGGGCGCTTGTTAACTTGTCAGCGGTGAACGAAGGAAATGTGTGATGTAGGTTATGGGAAGCGAGCGAGCGCTTGAACTGTTCTTGTCGTCATAAGCTCGCTTACACAGTCAAGAGTGACAGAACTTCGTAAAATGTGTGCGATGTCTCACTTCAGCGGTGAATCTTTTCAGTTCGAGCAAATTCTTCCCCATGTCTGACGTCGTAGCCTCACTCTGTCTCCGCTGATCCCCTTTTCTGGGCCCACGGGTACAACGCGACGCGTGACGTGTTTTGACGTGTTTTAAACTCGATCAGCGCGACATGAGGAAAAATACGTTTAAATATTTTTTTCCACTTTTAAAGATTTGTTTGATAAAAGTCGACTTTAGGGTTCAGCTACCCTTTAAAAACTTCTACGCTTGTATTGCTGATTTTTGGTTTTCTTTTCTTGCTTTAACTAAAAATTGTTTTGTCACGTATCTTTATATCAGTTTGAGTATTTACATCTTGCACTCCTGGCCTTAAGTATATCGTTAATTGATTGTCTAAAGGCCACTTGTCTTGATTAGCCCTTATGGTTATATACAAGTGGCCTACACTCTTCAATCTATAAGTTTCTTATTTTTCATATATAATTGTCATATTTCCTGTCAATAATGAGGTGAATAAAGTTGTTGCTGTTGTTGGTACCCGGGAATCTGTGTCGATGTTCAATTAACAATCCTACCCTCTCATGCACATTCCAACACGTGACAGTTCCTTCAACATCGCAAGAGACGATGTGCTCTCCATCGGCAGACACGTCGGAATCCAACACGTCTGTCTTGTGATCAAATGCAAATTCTTCTTGTAGCGAGTAGGCGTTCCATATTCGAATTCTCCGAAGGTTTTGCAGCGTTTTCACAGCAACACGGTTGTCGCCTAGAGACTTGGCACTTACAATACAGTGGCCGCGTTCCGCGACTGTGCGGGGACACCTTAGTAGTTGTTGTAAACAATATAGACTAGTTAATAATGGCTTTGTTTTAGTACTATCATCAATGCTGCAATCTTATTGGCTCTCTACTCGCTATATATCTAACAAATAGAACACAAGCTGGCAATTTCTATCGGCTGATAAATGACGAGGATGAAGCCGATAAAAATTAAGAGTGAGTCTTCACTCAACTTTTGAGTTGCTGATTTGAACACATACTATCATTAACGGCGCAATCTGATTGGCTCTCTCTACTAGCTATCTATCTAACAAATAGAATACAAGCTCGCAATTTCTATCGGCTGATAAATGACGAGGGTGAAGCCGATAGAATTTAAGAGCGAGCTTCACTGAACTTTTGAGCTGCTGATTTGAACACATACTATCATTAATGCTGCGATCTAATTGGCTCTCTACTAGCTATCTATCTAACAAATAGAATACAAGCTCGCAATTAATTTCTATCGGCTGATAAATGACGAGGGTGAAAACGATATAAATTAAGAGAAAGCTTCACTGAACTTTTGAGTTGCTGATATGAACACATACTATCATTTATGCTGCAATCTAATTGGCTCTCTACTCGCTATCTATCTAACAAATAGAATACAAGTTCGCAATTTCTATCGGCTGATAAATGACGAGGGTGAAGCCGATAGAAATTAGGAGCAAATTTTCAACTCAACTTTTGAGTTGCTGATATGAACTCAAACTATCTTTAATGCTGCAATATGATTGTCTCTCTACTCGATACCTATCTAACAAATAGAATACAAGCTCGCAATTTCTATCGGCTGATAAATGACGAGGGTGAAGCCGATAGAAATAAAGAGCGAGCTTCACTGAACTTTTGAGCTGCTGATATGAGCACAGAATTAACACTAAAAATTGCTAAGCATTAGTTATAAATGTATGCATATAATAATCATTTTTGAGTTGCTGAATGATGTGGAATCAAACTACAAAATTTAATTCTTGACAAAGAACGTTCTACAGCCGAGAATCTGTCTAAAACAATAGTTTTGGCGGTCAAAGGAAATTCCTTTTCAGTTAAGAGAGAATTTATGAAGGCCTATTTCGGGTCCTTAAGTCGCACTGAAATCACACTAAGTCGCAGTTCTTTTTTACCCCATTTTTCCTTAAGGCGCCTTAAATCGCACTTTTTCACCCCCTTTTTTCCTTAAATCGCCTTAAGTCGCCTTAAATCGCACTTTTTCACCCCTTTTTTCCTTAAATCGCCTTAAGTCGCCAAAAATTGCACCTTTTCACCCCATTTTTCCTTAGATCGCCTTAAGTCGCAATAAATCGCTCTAAATCGCGGCGACTTTAGGACCCGGAGTAGTCCTTTATGAGCTTACCCATGTTCTACGTCTACCTCCCATAGCTTCAGCTCTCCATTCTCAGAGGAGATAACTGCACAAGACTTGCCGTTAGACTCAACAAGGAACTGTAGAAGAGCCAAATAAATTAGCAAAAGAAAATTGAATTGTTCAAACTGATCTCACAAAAGTAAAGGGCGGTCAAGCGAGCTGTGCATGGGCGGCGGAACCGAGGGAAGGGGGGCACTGGTACCCCCGAAAAATTTTGGTTAACATACAGTAACTCTTGAATAGGAGTTTCAGATCTTTTAACAAACTACTAAAATTTCAACTTTGCCCCCGAATAATTTTTTGCTCCCGCCGCAGATGCTGTAAAGAGCGCCTATAAAGCTCATAATGGGGGGGTCAGGATGGCCGAGCGGTTAGCGCTCGCGCCTCCCACCACTGTGGACCCGGGATCGAGTCCTGGTTTTCGCATGTGGGCTGAGATTTGTCGATCTCAATCTGACT
>JAOBAT010081986.1:0-19242 GCA_026413305.1 Hydrozoanthus tunicans
CATCCCCACAAATATTCTGGTGAGTTTCCCCCCCCCTCCTTTTTGTTCACGCGAATAAACCTGTTAACCATGTATAGAAAAAGCTCCTTTATTCCTTACCATTTGTTTCAATTTATTATTTTACAAATACAATGAAGTTTCACCAACAGTCAAACAATTTATTTTAACATTGATATCAAAAACAAATTACATAAGCATAAATAACTAAGGGCACACAAGAAGACAACTGATTAACTATTCCATAGCTGGAAAGCCTCTTGTCTTGATCTTTTGTTCTTTAGTCAACCTTAACTGCAAACAAAAACAAGACCAAATGAATTTTTCAGAACTTAACATAACAACTCGTTCCCAAGCCCTTTTTACTTCCAGCGAAATATATTCTTCCTTAGTTAAATACCTTATTATCTAAAATGTTGGTTTCGCTTGTTTAACGCACAAGAAAATCAACGTCGAGGTACATAACGCGATTTGAAGGGGGCGACGTTTTCAATTAGACAAAACTAACGCGGTACTGAACTATCCTATATTTTCAAAACTATCGTCACGGTGATCATATAAAACACTGTTTTTGACAAAAAAAATCTGTCTTTGGGAAAACAGTACTTCTGATCCCGTTAAAAGTTTGGGACAAACAAACAAACACGCATGCGGAGGGAGTTGAACAAGAAAATCTGAAAAAAATATTTCGGTTAAAAAACTGGTCAAACTTATTGATTGAGTGATAAAATTGGCCCAGTGTTTTTGACATGCTATGAATAAGAAAATTATGGCTGTTAAAATTATCTCGCAAGAATAGTGTCCAAATTAACGCGCTTAGAAAGTTTCCTCGTGATAATTACATGTTGCACGAGTTTAGGTGTTAAAGAAGATAATTATTCCTCGGCTCAGAGCACACGTCATTATGTATACTTTCTGTTAAATATTCTACTAAAGATGCAGAAACAAGAAAATGGGGATGGCTGAATCTTTTCATACAGAAATCGTGCGCAACTGAAGAAATGTATTAGGAGAACAAAATTAAAGAAACCCAATAAATATATCTTCTAGAAGCATCCAAAACCTTTTTACTTTTTCATAAACTTGTTTGAAAAATCATTTATGATACGTCATCGGTAGGATTCCTCTTCCCCCCCCCCTCGCCCCCTCAAAAAAACATTTTCTAACCAGCCGAGCTATGAAGGCAATAGTACCGAATTACCTGGCAAAGGGCACGAAAACGATTTACGGTTGATCAGGACATGCAACGGGTGTTAGTTTGGCAGCCACCGAACCAAGCTGAGCAAAGCTTTGAAGTTTGAAAACGTTATCTCGGTGTGACGCAATTTCCTGAAGTTCGGACTCTAAAACCCTTCCGACGCCCACAGCGATGCTCTTCACGCCCATGTTATGGAGGTCACGGCCTAACTTGGCCAATGATCGTCCATCGTTCTTTCCGTCCGTGAAGAAAACAAAGACTTTGGGGATGTTGTCCTCCCCTCGCGCACCGCCTGATCTACTCAGCAGCTCGATGCCCTAAGATGGAAAATTTCAGAAAATAAAATATATCAATACATATCGCAAGATAATTGAAGTTATCATATTCTTATCGGATGCTGAAAGGGTAATATTATCTTGTAACGCACGCAAAGTTAACATTTTCTTTTACTATTTTTTATTGCATTCTTATACATCATACATCGCTTTCTTAGATTTCTAAATAAATTCGGAAAAATATTCAATATCAATAAATAACTCGTTGACTACAACTCTTCCCTACGCTCAGTCGGTTCGTTGAGCCCTCGGTCTTAAATTTCCCAGTAAGGGAAGAGGTCAAAACTTTGGCCCTTTTTAAGGACCTTATTTTTTGAGGGGGAGGGGGCTACCACCACAATCCTTTTCTGGAGTAAGGGGAGGGGGGGGGGAACTACACCCACCACCACCACCACTTTTAAAGCTGATAATTTGCAAGGGGAGGAGGGATGGTGGACTACACAACTTGCTACTTCAACCTTCAAAAGTCGGCTCCCTAAGAAGGGCAAAAGTTTTGACCTCTTTCCTAAAGACCTCGCTCTCGGTTTATAAGTGTTCTACAATACCCTAGAAAGATAGATTGTCCGGGAAACAAACAGTTGGCTGCGTAACGAAGCAAGCCAGAACGGGCCTCGCCTATTGCGATTGCTAGCAGCATTGTACCATGGTCAGCGGTCGACTTCGGTCTTCATGCAGGCTACTTTAAGTAGTGGTCCGTGTAAGTACAAGAGAACCTCCCATTGCTCTGCAGCATTTCGCTTTCCCCACACCAGAATGTTTAAACTTACATACTGAGAATACATCGACAAGTACACAATACAGCTTTAAAGTAAAAACCATTGAAATTATATTTTAGAACAACGTTTCTTTTGTGCTATAATATTTAAGCCAATCATAGAACTGCGACCAATTGCAGACAAGCTTTAGGTTGTTACCTTAACTAAACATAAAACATATGAATTCAAATGAGGCCCACTGAAATTGGTAATGATTCAAGAACCCCATAAACCCCACACAAAGGAAAGAGGGGCGTGGGTTTATGGGGTTCTTTGTTGATGCTGTAGATCAACGAGACCTCGATTATAACCCGTTCCAAGTGGTAAGGCCTCACTTGATTGCATATGTGTTGTGTTTACACATACGCCACTGATCATGAAGGACAACAATACTATATGATCACCTTAACTAAAGCAGTGTCAATGTTGGTTTGCGTGTATTTCGGGTGCACCAGAGCTTCAACGGCGCTCAAAAGTCCCTGACGGGTGTAGTGAAGGTTCATTGGAATCACGATGTTCGCCGTCGTGCCGTACACCAGAACACCCACGTGTGTCTTGTTGTAGCCAATCGGGAACGCTTTGATAACATTTACAACGAAATCCTTCAGGTCTCTGAATTCTTTGTCATCCACGCTTCTAGAGCCGTCGATGGCGATGGCCAGGTCTACAGCTACCTGCGACCCACAACCTAGCCAATTGAAACGAAATAAATGAGCTCTCCCACTACATGGCTCTGCAAACAACAAAGTCCTTCCAACCCAACCAATCACATCAGCCAGTTTTTTTCTAAAAATGATCAGCCCTAATCCAGGGTTAACTACCATGGCCACCAAATAGATTTTTGTAAGAATTAATTCCGGTTGCTGGGAAATCTCAAACCTCGGTCTTTAAGCCCGGTTTCCATATAATCGCTCCTGTCGCTACTGTCGCGAACAAAATTATTCAGGGGCAGGAGTGATTGAGGCGACGGGACCGATTTCTAGGTTTCCATATAATCGCTACTGTCCGCTGTGTAACTTTGTTCGCGACTGTAGCGACGGGAGTGACTATATGGAAACCGGGCTTGCCCTTACTCATTCGGTACGTACGTTAAGCCCTCGGGCTGAGATTTCCCAGTAAAGACCTAGCTATCGGTTAATACAAGTAATATATAAGATCCTAAGCTTTACATACCTTGGACTGCACACTGCGGGCCCGTAAATCCGATCTGACACTCACAGTAGAAGTCGTCTGTCCTCTCCAGGCAGGTAGCATCATTTTGACACTGCTGGTGTTTACAGCCACAGCTCTTGATGTTTTGAGCCTTTCCAGGTAATTTCGATTTCTGTAGATCGATTTGCTTCAAACCATCTGTCGGCGATTCAACTTGAAAATCACTGATACAGCCGGCGAAACTGTTCGACACGCCGGTTCGCCTTTGTCTGTTGAGAGAGATCAATGTACAAACTAAACAGAAGGGCTAGATACAGATTAATAGTTTTACAGAAACACCAATACTTCGAACAATAGAAGAGAGATTTATTAACGTCACGGAAGAAAAAGAAACTCTGATTTCTCAGTCTCTAGTTATTTTGTTACTACTACGCAAACTCCGAGGGTCTAGCCTGCGTTGTTAAAGTTAACAGTTGAAAATAGAGGTTAAGTTTCTGTGAGTCAACAGTCGAAAGCCATTATTCAGCTTCTTGTTCTCAGAAGATAGAAATCAACAAACAACTTTTAAGAAGACGCCTGTTTCTTTTTCAATACTCGCCACCAATCGCTGCGTAGATTATAAGTAGGCCAACCTATAATGGTACAGTCAAATCCTTAAATACGGACACCCAGATAAGACGGACACCTCCATAACAAGGATACCAAATCTTGGTCCCTGTCCTGCATTTTCTCAGTCATTTACTATATTTTTAAGTCTCTACAAGACGGACACCTCCCTAAAACGCACAGTTAAGGCCGGTCCCGAAGGTGTCCATCTTAGAGAGGTTTGACTGTACAACGCTTTTTGCTTTCCATTAACAGGCCTTTCAAGCCTGGGGTCACGTGACCACAAGTACCTTAAACCAATCAGCTATGACAAACGATATCCAGAAATGAAAAGAGACCGTTGACTTTGGTAAACAGACAATAGAATATTCCCTAAAGGTTCGTATGGCTGTAAAGCAAATCTTGTTCTCTAGTACCATTTTAACACACATTTGTGAAAAAAATTCTGATTTCATATTCTCTGTCATTTTTGAATTAATAATATAAACGTTGACACTTGAAACCACGCCTTCTAAACAATGTTAACCTGCTATTGTAGATGTGGTCACGTTACCTCTAAATGCAAAGGCCTACTGACCAGTCACAAGGTCCGAAATCTACTTATGTGCGCGTCCCATGCATAGAACGTATTCCCGCCAAAAGGACGGCTTCTGATTGGTTTGATATGTCATGCCTACAGTTCACTATAACTCAAAGAAATGTAGTTCGATGGACTACAAGACCTACACTAAAGACTTTTCCACTTGCGTTCCTCCAAACTTTCCCATATAGGACTTTTGTTCGGCAAGATTGAGGTCAACCCAGCCACCTGGTGCTTGTCCTAAGTACTTGGTGCCATTCACAACGAGAGTTCCTTGCGTTCCATCTCTGGAGACTGAGATCTGGTATAACTTATTCAAGTTTAGTACATCAGAGGATATTATTGCAGCGCCTCTTCCCATGTCGTATCTGTGCGGGACATAAAAGTAGATACACCAGTGTATAAGAAACGGTATATGACTTGTATTAACCTCTAAACTGCTAAACACGGTTTCAAAAAAAAACTTTAAAATGTTCTCATTTTAAAACTACTGCTTGAAAACCTAAAAAGTGACCATTCATTTTCTTTGTCTTTATAAGTAGATTCTGAAATGTCCGTTGCTTCAAAAAATTTTGAAGTTTGTGATTTTGTTGAGACTTTATGGTTTTGATTTTTAAAATTAAGGAGTTTAAGGGGAACTGAACCCTAAAATCATTTTTTACCAAACAAAATCTTCAACTGCGTGTGAAAACGATATTAAAAAAAGTCATCGTATCGCGCTGATTTTCCGAGAAATCCGAGTTTTAAACACGTTACTTGCCGCATTGTACCGGCGGCTCAGAAATAGGGGTTAAGCCGAGAGAGAGTGAGGCTATGAGGTCAGGGAGTCAGGATGGCCGAGTGGTTAGTGTAAACTCGGGATCGAATCCTGGGTTTGTATGTGGGCTAAGATTTGTCGATCTTCTTCTGACTCCGAGTGTTTTTCTCCGGGTTCTCCAGTTTTCCTCCCTCCACAAAATCGACTTTCACGCCAAGATCTGTGCCGTCGAGCAATTAAACATAAGCCACTGGCTTGGGAGAATGGGCAACCATTTCCAGCTTAACGACGATAAATAAAGTTAGTTTAGCTTAGTCAGATACGGGTAAGAATTAGCTCGGACTGAAAAATCTCATCATTGGAGTAAGAAATCGCACACAACGTAAGTTGTAACTTTCACTCTTGGTTGTGTGAGCGAGCTTATGACAACAAATAACTGTTCGCTCCCAATAACCTACGTCACCCGTTACCTTCGTTAACCGCTGGCGATCCCAAACGACGGGAAACATGCACATACAAACTAGAATTTCTCGGAAAATCAGCGCAACACAAAAAAAACTTTTAGATATGTTCTCAACACCTAGAAGGATTTTAATTAAAACGAGTTGATTCCCCTTTAACTGTAAGAACGTTACATGGCGAGTTACTAAATTCCCCCAACTAGAACCCATATTTTTCATATTACCAGTTTAGGAGAACTTTGCTTTTCATCCTCAGTAGTTGACCAATTCCTATTTTCTCATAACCAAATGTCTTATTTTGTGTAGGTTTTATAAGGAGAAGTTAGATGTTGATAAAGAGGCCAGGGCTGAAGTGGTTGAGTCAACAGAAATCGTACGACTGTTGATAACTTTCAACAACTATGGGTAATGTACAAAAGCAGCTTCTGCTAAGAGTGGCTAAGTCGAGAAGAGATCGTGGATTCAAGCAACTGAAAGATGTTTTGCAAAAAAAAAAGGCAGTTTCAAAGGCCGATTAGCTCTCTAACCCAAAGTTAAACTTTTAACCTTGTTTCCAACCTAACAGAGACGGATTTTTAAATCTTAAAAGCTGTAATTTCAAAATTGATTGACAATTTTTCCCATGGAAAATCTAAACAGTCCCCAAACAGTATTTTATAAGAACCATCAATTTATCATTAGAGAGGAAACATCTGTTAACCCAGGGTTAAAGTTAGCCAGCCTTGGAACAACCCAGCCCTGAAGTGTAATATACGTGCACTTTTTCGAGATTTCAACCGATGCTAAGTTTCCGTAAAAATTAACACTTTCTTTGGTTATCAACAGTCTTATCAGCGTTTTCAGCTAACCTGAACTCCAGCTTTCCGTTTAGCATGGCAACGGACAGGAAATCTCCACTTGTCGGATGACCAGAGTAGAAAATTAATCCGTTTGGTTTTGCTGGGCGAACTTCGAAGACGGCGAAAAATTCTCCCTTGAGGACGACCAAGGAACCAAACTCCATGAAGGAATTGTCAGAAAAGTAAGGGACGTACGCTATGATAAAGAAAAAGGCTTTGTTTACCAAAAGGAAATATTAATGGTTTTTTGAAAAGTAGAAAACTCACAGGTTCTATTTCAATCTTATACAAATAACAGTAAAAATCAAGTCGAAGGCTGAGAATTCATCCGAAGATCCAGCAAGAACGATGGAGTAACTTTGGAATTAGAGAAATGGGGGATGGGAAGGGAAAACAGGGCGTAGAAGGACAAAAATTTGGTTCCAAGAGTTTGTTTCATCGGAGATTCTTGAAAATTGGAAGGGGGGGGAAGGGAGTATGGTGTAGTTCGAGCCACCGCAGCTTTACCGACCCTGCCAACTGACTGAGAAGCAAAATGTTTCACAGAAAACAAATGAGAGTTTTAAGCCCTTTCAGCTACATTCTATTAATCAACAGCAAATGTACTGCGGTAGTCGAAAAACATGTATCATACAGAACACGACACTCACGCTAAAAATCTTCTTGTACTAAAAAAAGTTACGAAAAGAAACTTCAACCTTTCTGTTCACATCTACTGCCAGTTAAACCAGAAGGGCATTTGCAAGTAGGGACGCCTCTTCGCAAGCCGCATTTAGCCCGCCCCTGGCACGCAAGAAGTAAACACAAGTCTGTCGAACACTCGCTGTTCGCTTGGCTCGGCTCAGTTGGCCGGATACTCTGTGAGCCGGAACCGCTGGTAGAGAATTGCAGGCTCCAGAAAGCTCCATTCACACGCAGGTCTCGGATACAACCGCGGAAGCTAACGGATGTTCCCATCTTTCTAGTGGCGCTACAAAACAAAGAAGGAAGAACTTCAGTTTCGAATTTGCTTCAGAAGTTAAAACCATCAAAATTATCACTCGCGTCATAATCATCACAATCATCACCGTCACCATCATCAGTACCATCATCATCATCATTACCACCACCATCATTGTAATCATCATTGTAATCATCATTGTAATCATCATTATCATCATCATCATCATCATCACCACCACCATCATCATCATCATCATCACCATCATCATCATTATCACCACCATCATAGTAATCATTATTATCATCATCACCAGCATCATCATCATGATCATCTTCACCACCATCATCATTATCACCATCATCATTATTATAATCATCATCACTATCATCACCATCATTATCACCAACATCATCACTATCATCATTATCATCATTATAATCATCATCATCATTATTATCATTATCATCATCAATATCGTTATCATCATCTTCATTAAGATCATCATCATCATCAGTGTCATTTCAAAACTCGCTGCTAAGTTCTGATGACAACCAAGTAAGCAAGGTAAACCCTTGCAGCGGAATCACTACACGCTTAGAACTTGGCATTGAAGTGAGCACGAAATTTTTCAATATTCAATAGTTTCAAATAACCTTTATCGGAATATTTTGTTATTCATTGACAAGTCCAGGCTTATGAAAAGTAAGTATAATGGTCCAAATAAACTTTTGGCCTTGCCAAAAAGATATTTAAATTTTAGATTGCGCTCTCAATTAGTAAGTTTACTTGTGTGTCCACCGTTCTAATTTCTTCGACTCTGAGAACTTTCCTTTCTGTGTTCATCTGAGCGCGTTCACACGGCATTTTTTAACCATGGTTAATCACGAAAACAGCGATAAACTTATCAATAAACCCTATTCGCAAGCATGTTGGTGCGATAACGACTTTAACCTTGGTCAGAGGATTAACTAGAATAAGCATCCGAAGCCAATCTTGTCCAAACGTTTTTAACAGTTTATCAATGGTCCAAGTAGGCAGTGCGAAGCCATGCTTTTTGAGTTGCTGGTTAGGAGAATTTTGCTTTTCATCTTTGTTCGATCCGTTTCTTCTCATGACCAAGTGTTTTGTTTAGCATTTAATATGTAGGGAGAAAATGCATGTTGATCAACTAGTTGCTGGCAGAAGGGTTCACTTTTAACTAATAGCCTTGTCAGTCAAGTTTCCCGTCCCCAAAGGTACAATTTACATTTCATAAGCCTGCACATGATAATTAAAGAACGAAATATCCCGATGGAGGTTAGTTGATGGATCGGCTTTAGTCACTTACAGATCGGATTTAACTTTCAAGCCAGCAAAGTTCACAGATTGGTCCACATTAAGAAACTTGAGGTTCCCTCTTGAGTCTCCCCGATGTTCTTGATTATTAAGAGTCAGTACGCCGCTCTTCTGTGAACGTTCCACCTGGATTCTGTTCCACTGCTGTAACTTTACTTTGTTCTCAGTCACAATCTTAGCAGCTCCAGAACCGAGATCATACCTGCAAAGAAAACAAAATCAAACTCGTCATTCTGAGGAAGTTTCTAATCTTGTGATCTACGTGGCCTCAACTATGTTCAAAACGTGATGGAATCTCAATTTTTTCGTAGGAAGTCCACTAATGGTCATCGTATATTTTGAAGGCTTCAGACAGTGAAATCTATCTTAGCTGCGAAAGGCACTAACATAACATTTTTTTGTGTTTAATAGGTTAAGTCTGGATCAACAAAGCATAGTTTCAGATTGAGATGGCAAGGTCACAGTTTTATGAAAAACAAAAAGACCTATTAAACCACGAGGTTACGGTTTCGAATATGTTCACCAGGTTCATAAGGGCTCCCTTAACGTTGAGTACTTTCAACTCTCAAGTTCTCAAGCTTACGACTTACTTACCCCAGTACGACATGGCCGTGTCTTAATGCAATGAAGAAGTAGTCTGGGTCTTTACCCCTTTGTGCTGTCCCGGATGTCCAAAAGATGACACCAGATTGGCTGATTGGGCGAATATCTAGAACCACGTTGGTACTCAAACCCGCTCCCCTCAGCCTTGGGTACAGATAGTACGAGTTCGAGCCGCCACTGAAGGATGTTGAACCTACAATAAAAGCCGATCCGGTGTTATGTACCTACATAAGAACTCCTGATAACTCGAACTCGGATAACTCGAACTCCCGTTTATTCGAATAAAGTCCACTTTATCCTGGGTTTGACCCTACATACAAAAGCAGTTTAAAATTAGCCCTGCTAATTCGAACATCTTCTCGTTTCCCGACAGAGTTCGAATAAAAGAGGTTATGCTGTACTTGATAGTAACTCCTTTATCCTAATCTTTTGTATTTGCAAAACGAAAGAAATAAGCGTCTTTTTTTTTAAAATATTTTGAACGCTATCAATCTAAAAATAAATATGTCCCGAGACAAAATAAATGTTATGTTGGTGAGGAGTAAAATGAGATAAAGAAAATCAGACACAACCAAGTTGTGCTGTCTGTTGAGAGCTTGGGGATTATAGGATTAAACTAAGAGAGCTCTAACCATTGAACAAATTGTTATAATTGTTATACAACAGTTAATAGACATACAACACTAAGCAATAAGAGTCAGCATTCCTAAAATTATTGATCGTTCATTTACAGTTGGTTTACTACATGGTTCCTTCTCTGTTTGGCTCGTTCTGTTCTAGGTAGCATTTCCTCAATTGCCTGTCTATTCTACTATAGTTTCTCTCTTAGGTAGGTACTTTGTCTTTACACTATCTACGGGTCTGTCACTGTGCATTCCTGCAAGATAAAAACATGCTGAGACAAAAACATTCCTTTCAACAAAAACTAGTTTATCAATATCTAGTTTCTCCCTACAAAACTGGTACGAAATAAGGTCATTTTGTAATGAGAAAATGGAATTGATCAAACGTAGAAAACTAGCGAGGATGAAAAGCAAAGTTCTCTTAAACTGATTACAGTAAAGTTATTAGCTCTTGTTGGGAGAATTTAGCAACACGCCATTTGGCGTAGTTTGGCTGAAATGGTTAACGTGATAGCAAGAAGCAGCTGCTGGAAACAACAGCTTCACCAGAGATTTCCACGCACTAATATAAGCTCCAGAGAAACGAAAACAAAATTGTTTGAACATGGGAGCCAGAATGAGTACAAAGACAAAAAACGAAAAAGGAAAAGATAAAACAAATAGATGGAGTGTTTAGCAATGGGAAAGAATTAAGACTCACTGTTATAAGATTCGAAAAAGTAACGACCCAAAATCGACGTTACTGGCACACCAAGTTTGGTTGATCGCCTACGGCGACCGCCCTCGGTTTGAGAATCGCAGTCGTCACCGGAACATTCTGAAGATGGAAACATTGCAATGACACTGAGGCTTTGAAAGGGGAGAAAAGTTATCTCAGACTCAAAGGATACACATCAACAACAACGGCAACCAACTATAATTATCGAGGGTGAACACGAAACAGTCTGCACTGATGAGCTCGTGGGCCTCCTAATAAAACATGGTGGTCACAGAACAATAGAATACAAGAAATAGTGGTAATATTAATTAACTCATTTTAAGTTTATTTATTTTAACTCCAAAGAAAAACTTAACGTTTAAAAAGAGCTATCAGTTTAGCTGAAGGTTGAAGCAAAGATATTGGAGGTATAAATCCACATTTAATAGATAGCTCTTTCGTAAAGAACTCCGTATCTACCGAAGTTTGTTTTTGTGTCACATATCAATTCCAATAAATACAAACAGTGATGTTTCACTGAAACTAAGTAAGTTTTTTAACTCAAAGAAGACAAGAAAGTTTTTTGTTAAGAAAAACAAGAAAGAAACAGAAAGAATCCAAGCTTGACCCACCACACTGGCCTTCCTGCACAACGGTAATACGAGTTTTGGAGCGACAGGATTCCACTTGGAGAGTACATACATTAGGGTATGTCTGTCCGTTGTTACCACAGACAGGGTTAAAGGACAGTGGACACCTTTTAGGACAGACACATTCGAGTGATCCATCAAGGAGTGCTTCACACTTTGCATAGAAGCTACATTTAAGGAGTGCACACGGTGCTAGAGAAACGAAGATAGTACAGATTAGAATTTCAAGAGGAAGAAGAAATGTAGCAAGCTTTTCGTGAGCTGTAATTCCAAAACAGAATAAAGAATATTTTAAAGCAATGCAGAATCATAAGTGCCAGACAATAAGGGGAGTCAGGATGGCCGAGCGGTTAGCACTCGTGCCTCCCACCTCTGTTGACCTGGGATCGAATCCGGGATTTGCAAGTGGGCTGAGGTTTGTCCATCTCAATCTGACTTCGGTTTTTCTCCGGCTACTCCGGTTTTCCTCCCTCAAGAAATCAACATCCTGCTAATTCTATCTGGCTGTGGAGCTGTGCTCCGAGGTGGTACAAAAGCCGTAGGGCGGGGCAGCGTTTATGAATGTGTCTGTCTCCCTTGTCTGTGTGTAATAAGTGCGCCCTTACATGCTTTTGGTCCAAGGTCGTTAAGCTGCGTCTTTCGCAATTCAGTTCACGACTGCAATTAAGGGCGGTTAGCTCGATAGATGACTCAAACAGGAATTTTTTTAAAAAAAACTCTTTAAAAGAAAATTGCAAACAAAAAAAACAGACGGAGAAACATTACCACCAAACGAAGACGTCAAGCTATTTTAAGGAAGTACCCCTGATCCTTAAAAGGGATACTTCAGAATTACAGGAAATGGAATACTTCAGTGTTACAGGAAATGAAACACCGAAGCTTTGGAGGGCACAAGTTTAGTAACAGAAACTGTAACGTGAAACTTACTGCATGCGCCTTTCTGTAGTAAGGCAATGCTGCGTCTTTGCTTACACGAGTCAACCTTGAGTAGACACTCGTTGATATACGTCTTGCCATTGCTGCCACAGACTGGAGCAAAAAGGAAAGCGCACTTCTCCTGACACACACACACTGCCTGACCGTTGGACTTCTCTTCACACTTAGAGTAGAACTTGCATTTCGTTTTTGCACAACCAACGACTAAAGAAGAAATACAACCGCACATAAAAACTAGAAAGAAGTCGAAGTCGAAGGAAGTGACAGAAAGGAATCAGAACAGATGAATAGGATAATAATAACTTTAAATGGGAGAGCGGTAGAACAAACGAGATTCACAGAGTATGTTTTACGGTGAATATCTTTCATACCTAGGCACAATCATGTGTTTATTCGTAAGAATCCTTAAGAAATATTCTAGGCAGCAGAACACAATCGAGTGAAGAAAAAGTCGGCCAAATGGATCATCCATGTTTGTAAATTCTATATCCCGTAAATTGCTATGTTGCCAGCATGGTAAGTCCCGGTGGTGTAATGGTTATCACGCCTCACTAGTAACCAGGAGACGTGGGTTTGAATCTTGTCCGGGGTACTTCAATCTTTTTTTTTTCGGACGAGTGCAATGAAAGGTGTAAAAGAAGCTATATCTTGTCTTCTTTGTTGTAGAAACGTTTTCTCCTAGTCGTATAGCGTATTTAATCATCATTTCCTTGCCACCGGAAAGGTGAGGGCAAGAAGACTTTAGTTCGTGTTTCAATTTGTACAAATCTTGGCATAGTAACGTTCAAGTTTCAGGCTTCAGGCGAAGATAAGTGAAGAAAACTTAAACACAACGATTATTCATTTTCCAAGAAGCGCCAGGATAAAAGTGTACTGAGAATACGCACAAAAGACAAGAATCCAATTAGCCAACATATAAAAGCAACTCAAGCAAGTTTGGCGCACGATGAACCAATCATGAGTCAAACTTACAACATGTTCCCCTGTATGCAGCCTTAATGTCAGACTTGCTGAAACAGCGGTCCCTTGTGAGCGCACACTGATTGAGGTACGTCTTGCGGTTGTTACCACATACTGGTCGATATTTTAGTTGACAACTCGACGGGCACTGGCACGAGTTTATTCCGTCCTCGCGTCTAACGCACCGCGCCCCATATTGACACTTTACAGAAGTGCAATCTTTATTGCAGACAGAAAATAAAGGAAAGTTAAATTTCTCATAAACAACTGTAGAAAAATAGTTCTACTGAAAGTAAAGAAAAATGTTGGAACTCAAAGGGTGTTTCTCGGCTTCTAGAAACCAACAAGTACTTAAAAGCATTAAGAATACTATAGATTTATGCCATGATGACTTCATGTGATGCAACATTCTTCATGTTCAATCTTAGTAAAAACGCCCTCAGGAAAGTACTAAAAGCAGAGGTTCATGCTCCTTATAACTTACCAATTAACGTAGGTTTAAGGCCAAAGAGTCATTAATAGAACTTTAGTGTTGATTAGTTTATAATCATTAGCATAACTGATTAAATCGAGAAGGCCTCACAGTTGGTTAATGTTTTTCAAGTGAAGTAAACATGTTGAAACTGAACGAGGAAGGAAAGAACAGTGAAAGACTCTAAGTTAAAGGTACCAAAATTAAAAGAATAAAAAATTAAAGAACGAGACAAAGATGCTGCTGGAATTCCAAAACAACTGAAAACAGAGTCGGACCTCTCTAAAACAGCCACATTGAAGACAAAGTTAAGTGACAGCTGTGAGATAGGGGTGTTGTAAAGAAAACTAAATGTAAAGAGAGGGGATAAAATCAAGGGGCAACTAGAGAGAGGTGGCCGTTAGTAGAGGTTCGACTGTACATCTCTGGGAACTTACTGCATCGTCCAACACCCGCCACGGTTACCGTCCTTTGGGCGGCACAAGAATGCTTGCGTAAAAAACAAGGACTTGGATAGGAGTTGCCGTCAGTGCCACATACGGGACTGTAGTCCAAGCTACATTGCGGGCAGACGCAGCTGGCGGCACCATTTGCCTTCCTCACGCATTTGGCATAATGTTTACAAAGCATATTCTGACAAGGGTCTGGGTAAAAGTGAGGCAAAAGTTTGTTGATAGAAGAAAAAAAACGGTTTATGAGAAACTGCGATTCGGCAAACGCGTATAAGAGTTTAAAAATTGAGAGGATGTCAAAGAGGGAAACTAAAAGTAGTGCAAAGGGGGAAAAGAATTAACCAAGATTAGAAAATAAGGCAGAAAAATTAAAAGTTGATAAACTGTGTCGTCATGTAGCAAGTTAAACCTGGTTTAGGCTAAAGAGAAGAGACAAACAAAAGTACAGAGTCCAAGTTGTGACTGCAATTTAAAGAAGATTACCAAAGGTAATTAAAGAACCAAGTAATACCTCGTAAAATAACTGAAGTGGTTGAAATTATTAATATAACTAGAAAAGAGGTGCTTTTGCTTCCACTTACTAACACACTCTCCCATGTACATGACAGCGATGGCAGTTTGCGTCTGACACGAGTCACGCTTGAGCCAGCATTCGCTTGAGTAGGTTTTAGAGTTACTAGCACACACAGGATTGTATATCTGAGGGCAACGCTCTTCACAGGCGCACTGGGGCACCCCGTCTGCGCCCACAATACACGTCGAATGATATTTACACGTCTTCTGAGAGCATGGTTTCGACCCAGGATTAGAACCTTAGAATGCAGTAGAAAAGAGTGGGTAAAAGACTAAAAGACAAGAAGTTGATCAACACAAACAAGTTCCAAGAAAATGTAACTGACCCGGGAAAAAATATTGGTGTGGTAAAACAAATAGAAATGATTACTTAGAAGAGCAATTTAAAGGCGTTCGTTGAAAACAAGAATGAAAAGAAAATCATAGTTTAAATACATCTAGTGTAAATATTTTACATAATGAATTGAGTTAGAGTAAGACAAGATTGGGTAAAACAAGTAAGCCAGAACAACAAAATTGCTATTTATAAAAGGCATTTGTATAGGTATTTGGTCAATTGTGCTTTAAATAGCATCTAGTGATAGCAGTAGGTAGGGTCTTGGGTAATCCGCTCACACAAGTTCATATTAAGATGACCATAGATTGCACCTGCTAAACCACGAGGTCGGTTTTATCCTATCTTTTTCTACAAATATCGCGGGACTTTAAGGTCCTCAATAGTATTAGTACGCCTACAAAAAAGTTGTTGCTGAGTAAAGAGACGGAGCCTACGATTTGACATCTTTTCCAAATAGACGATAAGCTTTACTCCAGTAGTCCATGAAGGTTTAAAGAAAACTATTGTTGGCAAGATTCTTACTAAATCATATCTCGTTTGGAGAAACTTGGCTCTGTACAAGCTCAAGTACTCTTATCAACTCGTTCCAAAGTTGGTTAAGTTTCAATAGGTTTCCGTACGTTGCGTAAAGATTAACTCAACGTGTAGAGAAATACAGCCAAACAAGAAAACAGTCGAACAGTAAGTTCAACGTCCTGAAACAACGAATTTGGAACAAAAACTCTTTGAGATATTTGTACAAAAGTCACTTACTGCAGATTCCTTCACTGGCAACAGTGATGTTCAAATTTTGGGTGCAGGCCTCAAGTTTGAAAGCACATATATTTATATACGTCTTGCTGTTGCTGCCACATACGGGACTGTACTTAAATGTGCAGTTAGATCGACACACACAACTTGCCCGAGTTCCATTTGAGTGGTGCACACAAGCTGCGTGCACATGACACTTCTTTCTCTGGCAAGGATCAAGCTCTGTAAGGCAAAAAACGCACCTGTAGGTACTAGATGATAGTAAACCCATGCATTGAACATAGCACCAACAACTAGATCACACAAAAATGATTCGAGGGCACCTCTTTGTTGTAAGAAGTTTGAAGAAAGATAAAAATTGCATTTCTTACTGATAAAGTATTGGTGTTCTTAGTTCATTCGTTGAAGCCATAAGTGCATGGCACTTAAAGAAGCGAAGATAGGTAACAGTTTTACTAGTTGATTTTTGCTTAGACTGATGTATTAGAGCTAGAGAGCACATCTTCAAGAGATCAAGAAACAGGAGATTACCAACACAGTAGGTATGTAGGGATGGAGAAACAACAAAGTAATGTTGTCACCTTTCGGATTGGAGAAAAAAGGTTCTGTTCCCAATTCCAGTACTTACTACATTGTCCTCTGTTTGCGACTGCCACAGGTTTGTCGAGCCTACAAGACTGTACTCTCATGACACACTCATTCATATAGTTCTTATGGTCGCTACCACAGATTCGGTCAAACGAAAGAGGGCAGCTGTTTGGGCAAAGGCATGAAGCTGTGCCATTGTTATGATGGGCGAGACACGTGGCATACGGTGGACACTTTATAGCCTTGCATGGGTCAGCCACTGAGGTAGATTGAGAAATCAGAGAAAGGAGAGAAGAGAAAATAGATTGAAAACCATTGTAAGCGTCATTAATTGCGTTTGAATTTTGTTGAGATATTGAAACACAATAACACTATCTATGCCCAATGATGACTTTACAAGCTAATTTGGTAGAGTTTCGTAGTCCGTCTTTCAAAGATTTTCTTAGCACTAATCAGCTTGTTCCTTATTGTTATTATCAAAGAATTTATATGCTGATGAATGCTGTAACAGCGTTAGTGTGGAGATGTCGAAGAATGACAAGAATAAGTAAAACTATCAGCACGTTTCAATGGGTTTTCCCTTCGATAATTTTTAACAACTCACTACCAGAACGTTGACCCACAATGCACCAAGGATCGTGAAACAAAGGAGTCGATACATTCTAAGATAAATGGATAAAGTGGTACACTTCAACCAATGCCCGGTTTTAAGTGACGACAAAGTATTGAAAAAGTAAAACAAGTTTCTTTTAAATATAGAAAAGAGAAGAAGAAAACTATTGAGTTCAAAATGAAACACAGGTGGGATGACATTCACACAGGATAACATACAAAGGATCGAGAAGTTCGCAAGAGAACTTTTCTTACCACACTGTCCCTTATATCGGAGACGGATCGCGGCTTTCGATCGGCACGAGTGCCTTTTCATGTGACATTCACTAGAGTATGTCTTGGCATCACTAGCACACACAGGACCATTAGCATCATCAGCACATCCACCCGGGCATGCGCACTTCGGCTTGCTATTCTCCATAACGATGCACTTAGCATAAAATGGGCAAGTTACTTTTGAACAAGGAGCTGAGAAAGAATGAGTCTAGAGGTTAAGTTTGTTAGCTGTGAGAGAGTTGCTTAAAAGCAACGCAAACGAAAAGAAAACAAAAACAAAAGAGAAAAAGAAGTAATGAGTAAATGAAAAGTTTGAAAATAATACGGAATTACTAATCTAATGAGAAATTAGAAATAAGAGTTTCTAAGAGCCCGTAAAACGACAGTGGTAATTGGAGAGCTATTTCCAACATCTGATTCGAACAACAATTTTAATGTAGTTTTGGATGATGTACACTTTAGAATCAGAAGCAATTCTTAGAATGTTAGGAAAAACTCACATCGCTTTGAATGAAATGATCTACTAACAAACAGAACAGCTACTCACGAGTAGAAGAAATTTGAGACGGCGCAGTGGCCGATCGAGCGGTTAGCGTTTTCAACTCGCAATCCTAGAGTCGCGAATTTGTCCGATCATTGTGCCGTGTCCTTGAGCAAGACACAATAATTTAGCTTCTGCTTGAGGCCGGCTAATCTGCGATGGATTAGCGTCCCTGTTCAGGACAACGACTCTCGTTCACTTAGCACAGCAGAAACCGGGGTTAAGAGTTGGCCTGATGGGCAAAGTAGGCTCAAGAAAGGGTTAAGTTTAGTGTATCGAGTGGGCCCTTTTCTAGGAAAAGAGTTCTCATATTCAACGTACTAGCGTAAACTAGAGAAAATATACCAAGACTCCGACAAAGAAAACGTCTTTCGATCTGGCCTTTCGATCTAAGTAGGGTGAACTCCCGACGGTTTAAAGTTAGACTTACTACAAAGTCCCTTGTGGAGTAGGGTAACACTCCGTTGTGTCCTACAAGATGTTACACCTCGCGCACAGTCGTTGACATAACTTTTCCCGTCACTACCACACACAGGGTCGTAACGCAAGGAACATGACGAGGAACAGACACAGCTGTGCGAGCCATCCGCATTAGCAGCACATTGAGCTTTGTACCGACATCGCGGGGTACAGAGGTTCTCTTTGGAAGTTAGAGTTGGTGAAGAGAAAAGTAAGAAACAAACGATGTGCAGCGAAATAAAACATAAAGGGGATGATACAGACACAACAGAGAAAATAATAGCAAATTATTTAGGTTTAGTAAAGATCTTTGCATTGCAACGTTTAATGTGCTTAGCTTTTTCGATTTGTTTAAGGAAAGTAAAAGGTAAAGAAACTCGTTTTCAACTGAACAACGTCTGTACGAACTAGGAGAGAAGGAAGTAAGAACAGTGTATTTGGAACACTATAAAAACAAAACTCAACTCAAAACAATTTCCAATTTCGAAATACTTCTTTGGCTTTTTAACACAACGATTATGTGTACACGCATCTCTTGCAACAACTAGACTTGGGTTGAAACTGCAATAAATCGCACCAGTTTCCTCATTCTTGACACGCTAAAGGGTTTGAACAATTTCACCATTTCAGGAGAGTTGCCTATTCATTGATCAGCAGCGAAGTCGCATTATTGGTCAGCAGCGGTGTCACTTCATTGATCAGCAGCAAGGTGGCATCATTGGTCAGCATCGATGTTACTTCATTGGTCAGCAGCA
>JAOBAT010081997.1:0-19240 GCA_026413305.1 Hydrozoanthus tunicans
CCTTTTTCGTTGTCATCTGGTTCATGAACAGTACTAGTGTTTAGCTAGTTGTAGTTTATTTATTTTTGTTTTTTAAAGATGTTTATAACATTAAGTTATACTAATTAAATATGGGGTTGCTTTCATAATATAAAAGCAGCAGCTCTGCGTGAAGAGAGTGATGGAGAATTAGAAAGGGAAAATAAACTTGCTCACAGATTTCACAAAGACATAGTGCGAGGTCTGTCTGGGAGAATATTTTGCCTGAGGTCTTTAAACAGTTACAGATGTCAGGGCTCAATCTGTTCCCTCTGGTTACCAACATTCAAACTGACAGAACTTTTCTCGGGTCAGTTGTGCTGTTTAAATCTTCAATACTTGTAATTTCGAGCAGATAATAAAATTCACCAGACATTGTTTTGACTTTTAAAGTCTGTAACTCAAAAATGTCTGTACAGTAGCTTATTGACCTAAGTTCAGCCAATCAGAATGCTAGAAATTTAGTTATTGACCAAAAATCAGAGTTACCATTTAATAATGGGTGTTAGTACAATCTTAATGTCTTGATGTCTCTATGATCATAAAGGTTTGATTTCTCACTTTGAGTTTGACATTCAGTTCTAACTTTCCTGCGGCATCTTTTCAGTAGCTGGGACCTCCTCACATGTTTCCTGTAGGTAAAAGTCAATGTCTTTGTTTTTCTGGCTTTTCTGTTGTATTAAGTGGTCAATATTGTCTTGAATGATTTGGCTCTTCATAGCACTGGTCACAGCAATACTAATGTGATTGATATAATCCTTTCTTGTGGGATAATAGGCTCGATCACATTCGTTTATTGTGACATTCGAAGTGTTTGCAAGTTCTGACTCAACAAACTCCTTCACATGCCCCTTAACATCATTAAACATTGTGTGTCCTTTTCCAACTACTTCTCGAATTTTGTTTTTCACTGCAGGATGTACTCGTTGGGCATAAGCTGATGATTCTGTTAGTATTTCATGTCCTTTGTGTACTTGTTTTAATGGAAACTTAACACAAAATCGTTTTGTGATGTTGTCTTGGTTTTGAACTAGTTCATTGCAGTCTTTTAACTTTTGACTTTTGAGCTGGTTTTGTGTGCGAATTGTTTGCAATTTGTTTTCATTTGAAATAGACGCTTTCTTTATTTTCCACACCTCCTGTATGGTAACCATTGCAGGACAGTCAAATCTTTGGTCTTTCTGAATTTTAAGTCTCTTTTTTTTAGCCTTTTTACAATAACTGCTGTGGTCTCCACCTTCTTTTTCATCATTTTGGCCTACTTTGTCATCCCAATATTTTGGCCCATAGTGGCACATTAATTTCTTTGTTTCTGCTATAAAGAATGGAGTACCGTCAAATGGAAGTTGCATCCCATAAGACCAGCGGGGTTTAGATTTTATTGTCAAGCCACTATTGCTATCTTTGGTATAATATTTTTGAGAGTCTCTTACTGAAAAAGTAGTTACTGTGCTGCGACGGAAGCTTTCCCACAGTGTTTCAAATGCTGTCTCTCCATCAACATATCCTGTGACATACTCATCGCTAATGTTAATAACAGTTAAGTTATCAATCCAGGGCTCATATTCTACCAATGGATACTCGTCTCTGCCTGTGTTTGGGTGTAAATCTCCTAGGTTCTCCATACAGGGCTCCATTTCTTCCATTGATGAACCCTTTCTATCTGACTTTGGATAAAAATCTCTTAAGGTTTCCATACTTGGCTCCATTTCTTCCATTGATGAACCCTTTCTATCTGACTTTGGATAAAAATCTCTTAAGGTTTCCATACTTGGCTCCATTTCTTCCATTAATGAATCCTTTCTATCTGACTTTTGGTGTAAATCTCCTAAGTTCTCCATACAAGGCTCTGTTTTTTCAATTGATGAACCCTTTCTATCTGACTTTGGATATAAATCTCTTAAGGTTTCCATACTTGGCTCCATTTCTTCCATTAATGAATCCTTTCTATCTGACTTTTGGTGTAAATCTCCTAAGTTCTCCATACAAGGCTCTGTTTTTTCAATTGATGAACCCTTTCTATCTGACTTTGGATATAAATCTCTTAAGGTTTCCATACTTGGCTCCATTTCTTCCATTAATAAATCCTTTCTATCTGACTTTTGGTGTGCATCTTCTTTAATGCTTCCCTCAGCTGACTCTTCACAAACATCATTGATCTGAGAGAAACCAACTAACAAGGGTTTTGGATCCACTGTCAGAAATCCATTTCTGACCTTTCCACAACAAATTTCATCTGCCATTGCAAGTTGTCACTTAGATGTCTGTGTCTGTGGAAATTGCAAAAGAAAAGCTAGAAATTAAGAAAAATAACTTTTGCAAAAATACACATAGGGATTTAATAATAATGTTTTACATTAAAATAATTGTTAAATTATATATGGCCTACTGTCAGTTGAAAACTTATCATTTTCCAAAGGCAATAAATGAGTCTAGAGCTGTATAATACAGTTTATGAACAAGTGAAACTATATAGTTACTCACCACCTGTGTACACTTGTCTACAGTAGGCTTACCTGATGAAATTCCATTGGTGCTTCCATTGGTTTTTGAGAGAGAGGTTGGCAGTCAACAAAGAGATAAGATGGCGGTTTTCCTGCTCTTCAATTAATTTCCTTGAAATCATTGTATTTCTATTTCTTTTCCAACTAATTTACCGTAAGCCTGTTATTCAAATTCTCTTTTTTTTTGTCATCAGTACATTTCCTGTTTATGTAATAATTTTTTTTCAAGACTCTTTTCTGACCTAAAATTGTAAATAAATTAGTGGCTAATTGTGTAGTTCAGTTTTCAAGTGTTACAATTAGTCAATGCCCAAAAACATGTAAATTTATTTTATTATCTTTATTGTATGTAATAAGAGGCATTAATAAAACAATCTTGAATCTTGGTGTTTGCAGAATAATGCATGTTCTTTACATATACAGTAAAGAAAAGTATATACATCAGGCAGTTATATGTTCACTGTCCTTACATCCAGTTACATTAAACAAAACCTGTACTGAATTAAGTACTACACTACATTACGTAAAAAATATCTGGCTTTAACGTCTAATGCTTGGATATGTAGCAATTGTGAACCAAATGTCAGTGAACTTTTAGTCTTCACTACTGTTAAGTGCAATTCAGACAGTATTTAAAAACGTGGAAAAAAGATATAATACAAATCTAAGATATTCTGATGACTAAAATTATATAGCTTGAGAGTTCTCATTGCTTCACTCACCTGAAAATAGCTGAAATTGTACGAAAATAAGCACCCACTTTCGAAAAATTAAAGAAACTTTGACACGATGAAGAATTCCCAATACTCCGTGCAAGACCTAACTTAGGTGGTCCAACCGCGTCGTAACTGGAGACTGGGTCGAACTTAGCTTTTTGAATTTTTCTTCACACAACAGTCATCTTGACTTTGGTTTTAATTAATTTAAATCTTCTTTGTTTCGTAATTCTTTTTAATTCTAAGTAGATTAGATTAACTGTACACTGCAAAACTGTTAATCTATTTAAGAGTTCCTGCAAAAGAGCGAAACGACATAAACTTGGAAAGGGTGGTTCTTGTTTTTTTAAGAAGATTACTCGCATCTCAGCCTCGATCGAACAGCGACATGTTCTTTTATTTACCGAGGTGTATTTACTTTTTCACTGTGCCTCACCTTCAGAGATGAATTAACTCGCTTTGGGCAAACTGTAGTAATGAAACTACTACTTTGCACTTCGTTCCGGCCGGTGTTCCGGTTCAGACTAGGGACCCGATTACATGGAGAGTGTCAGCCCGGGCTGACATTTCAGTCCGGGCTAAGATTTCAGCCCGGGGGGGGGAATTTTTCCCGATTACATGGCGAAACTGAGCCCGGCTTAGTTTTAACTTCTGCGCGGGAAACTCTCTAGCCGCGACAAACAAAATGGCTACTAGAAAGCTCCAACTTTTAAAAGCAAGTGCTTTGATTATCTCCCAATTCGGGCTGTTATTGGCAATTAATTTTTAACTTTTTGGAATTGTTGTGGACCATCAAATGGCTGAACACAAACGAAACCTGGCTTTAGCAGCTCATATTTCAGCCCGGAAAAGCTTCTCTTATCGAAAGCAAAGACGTATCCGAGCTCGTCAAGCTCGTCGAAAGAGCAGGTTCAGTTCGGGTGGTGAATGGGCGAACAGACCACCGCACAGCGCACGAATACTGTTTTTATCCGCTGCTCAAATCGCAACGTGGACGCAGAATAGTGGCCTCCTTAGCCCGAGCTGAAACTTTTTTTGCGATTACATGGGAAATTCCAGCCCGGTTGACCGGGCTGAAAATTCCGGCCCGGTAGGAGCTTACTGGAAAATTCAGCCCGGGCTGAAACTCCTGTCATGTAAACGAAAACTTGTTTTTATCAACATTTGCTAAAAAGACCGGGCTGAAATCTCAACTCGGGCTGAAACCACAGCCCGGACTGAAATCTCAGCCCGGGCTGAAACTCTCCATGTAATTGGGCCCTTAGTCGGAAACAATTCCCAAGTTACTCTCGAAAAGGCGATCTACAAGTACTACCCTAGCCAGTCTCACGCTCCCGTCACGTTATTTGAACGCCAACCGAATTTTTGAAAGAAAATGTATGGAAAATTTGGATTTCGTATGTTGTTGCTCCTAAAAATATGTAATAAAATCATTTATTCTACATTCTGTTATCTTATCTAGTAGCTTATTCAGTTTCTTTCATTTATATAGCTTTTTGGGGGGTAGAAGGATTTTCGAGGTGCTGAGCGCGAAAAAGTAAATCTCACTTTAGATTGTTCATTGTTATAGCTTTAACCAAATATAATTAAAAATTTGGTATTTTAGAACATTTCATGGTTACACTTGCATCTTTTTTTCCACATAAAGGAAAAGTTTGAGCTCTCTCCCCAGTGGTTTACACAGCCCTCCATATAAACGAGTTTCAAAAATTTATTCTTAGAACTATTGACGTTGAAATTAAAATGTACAAAGAATAAATTAGAGAATTACAGTTTTTAAAAAGTCAATTTGATCATCAATTCCCCTTTTCACACCTCCAACACTTTGTCATTGAAAGCCGACTAATTTTATGGCTCTCATGGGATAAATTAACCCTGGAATAGGGCTAAAACTGGGCCCAGTCCATTTCATACCATCGAGAGTGGAAGTTAAAAACAATTACTATAAGCCACTTGTTTGAACAAGTTTAATTTTTCAACTTAAAATATCTGGCAGCTTAGTGGTCGATCACTAATTAAAAAAATCCTAATTGAACTACCAACACAAACATAAGCACTGCAATGTACTTTTAAAGTTTTGTTGATTGAGAAAAAAAAAACAATGTCGATATCTCTCACTGGTTGATGTTCTATTCACAGGTATATTTTGAAACAAGGGTCTTTATTTTCAACATATATGTACACTGATATGCCCAGTAATTTTCTATTTACAAATAACCAAAACAATTCATCAGAATTTTTATCATAAACAGCAGTTAACAACATGCAACATGGCAGATTAGCAGAATTCATAAATAACCCTTACAAAAAAAATCTACAAAGATACTTTAAGAAGAAAACTGTGCCTGTAGTTGACAGCCATTTCTTGTTTTTTAAACAATAAAAACTTTGGCTCATTAAGAACTAACATCTCTGAAATACTAGTTCAATTTTAAAATATCAGGACTGGGCTGTTCAAAGGCTGCTTAAAATTTAACCAGCTGCAATATGCTCAAATATAAGCAGTAATTTCTTCTCAACGCAAAGGTTTACAATTTAAGTTTAAGTGCTTTGCAATAAAGATCATAACTCTAATTTTCACTCTGGTCTATTACTTTAGATCATTACAATAATTTTAAACTAAATCTAACTATAATCAAAGGAAGTTAAGTCTATCAGTGTATGAATCAAAAAGCTTCTTCCACCTCAGATTTATTTCCTTTTCCAAGCTTTCTACGCATCTAAACTGTTCTTCTAAGTGGTTTCTTAGGCACAAACAGCAAGACAATTGTTTTATGTGATTACTAACAATGATATATCTCAACTCTGAATATCATTAAATGGTCTTTAAATATTTTCTCAGAAATAAATGTTTAATACAAAAAATAATCATCTATAAACATTGCTATGGTAAAATCATACAAACTATACTAAAATCAATATATATCATCTTTACACAAGAAACTAACAATCGATTCATAGGTTAAAAACATGATTGCCGTGTTTGGTATCTGTCGAATCAGATGAGTGCCAAGTCCACCGTAAAGTCCAGGTCGACCTTCTTCTAGTAAAATTTTCCTGAAAGCTTGGAAAAAGTTTCGATATTTTTTCTTCCCATCAACTTCCTGTTGCCGTAATCGTGTTCTAATCACCTCATGGGGATAAGCGATTGTTGAGGCTATACACTTTGAGGTAGCAGCTGCCATCATAAACTCCACAAAATCCCAAATGTTTTTTTGGTGTCTTCCTTTTCCAATCCTGTTTAGCCTCATCTTTAGCTTGATTTGTTCATAAATGACAAAATGGATACAAGTCTCTGTAACTCCCACATATGATGCAGTTAGGCCTCGATAAAATCCTTTTATTCCATCAGTCTTTAAGATGTTGTTTATAATTGGAAACAGTTGTCTTTGTTCTCCATGTTTACCTCTGTAAACACAAAGGAAAAGAAAAAGTGTCAGAAGTATTACTTATGAGATATGCAGACTTATACAAACTGTATATGTTGCTGAAATACATGGTTTGGTTAGTATGAAAGTCAGGTAGCAAGACTTTGTAAGTGAGAAATAGCATTTACAAACCATATGAAATACATCAGGGTTTTGGCTTCAATAAATGTTTAAATAATTTAGACAACCATATTTGACATTACAACTTGTGTCAATGTCATCTGATAACATTTTTCATGAAATGACTTGTCAAAACTGTTTGAACACCTTTACAATATTTTTAAAACAAAGCCTTGTATTTTGTTTTATCTTTGTGAGTGACTTTTGACCAAACTCAAAATACATTCTTCAGGATGCTTCACATAAGCAATTATTGAGAAACCTCTGGAGAATTAAATAATTTTTCCAATTTCACTGGTTTTTTTTTCAACAATGTCTTTGAATCCTCCTGCAGTCTTGAGCCTTGTTTAGTTAGAAACTCCATTGGTAGAGGCATAAACATGTAAGATGCCACTCCCACAGTGTTACAATTTGAAAATCCTTTGCAAGTGAAACAAAGCTCACCAAAAATATTCAGAAGAGTGATCAGTTTATGATGCAACTAAGTTAATTCTTTCAAGGTAACTGATTTGTTCACCATGTTCTCCAATTAAGCAAATGTAAACAGTGACTTGAAGTGATTGGCTGGGTGTTTTATCACTCTTCTCTGGTAAAATTTGAGCAAGTGATGGTGAGTGAGAGCAATCACTTCCCTCGAATGGAAAGCTTTGCCTCTTCTAGCCCTTACACTTCCACCAAAGTTTCTAACCAAAATATACATTTGTGGTTTAAACAAAATATGCAATTTGTTACCTTGAGTCAAGTTGCATTCGAGTTTTTAGGACCCATATTGGACTTGTTAGAGTTGATGTTGTTAATCCTACAAAAGAATACAAAGTAAGATACTGACAGCAGAACAATTAACAGATAACAAAAAGCTTCTGTAAACAAATTATCAAAAGGCAATGGAATGAAAAAGAAACTGGCAGCCTGACCTAAGTTGGATCAAATGCAGTGCAAAAAATTCTAAGCAGTTCTTTTCAAATTAGGGAAAAGGACAGATCTTTTTCAAATTTGACGTGAATTCATTTAATTACCTTCTAATAATATAGCAGACAAATTAACATTTGTTTATTCCTAGTTTTGCAAGACTTTGTGTTCATGAAAATTGCATTGTGAACACAACATCTCAACTTTTGCTCAAGTGAAAAAACCAGTTGTCATAGATAATAATTGCTGAAGAAAAATTTGAAGCCATGGGCAACCACTAATTTTTCTTTCACATTTTAACATATGACTGCAAAAATAAGGAAAAAAAATAGACAACTGAAATGGTACCAAGAAAATCTTCACATTCAGAACAAACATAAGAAAAGCTGCATAACTAAAACTCTAACTCACCAGCTGAGCATGCAGAACAAATATGAACCAACTTGCTTTCTGGCAGTAGCATTCCACTCCTGTTTAACGTTTTCTTAACTTTTGCATATATCGAGAAGTATATAGCACGGGATGGTGCAACTCCAACAAGGTTTGGCCCAAGACCTTTGAAAAGTGATCTTGCCCCTTCCGTTTTTACTATGTGTTTCAAACACGCAAGTATACCAGCGGGTTTACTGAAAGATGGTACTTGCACAGGTACTGAGCCGACACCAGCCACTGGGCAATACACAGGTTGAAAGACTGGTACAGATGCCTGAAAATGAAAATTATCAATAACAAATCAGTTACTGTAAAAAAAAAAAAATAAATAAAAACAGGCAAGGAACTGTTTTAAATTTTCGGAATGTTTTAAAATGAAGACTTGGAGCCCACTATTACTTCACAATTTTTATTTGTTAAGTATGACTAGTAATTAAATCTGTGCCATATTGGTTTATTAATTTTGGATATTAACAAAAACAGCTGATCCAATATGTATAAAAACAACAATTTCAGTATCTTTTCTACGCTGCAAAAACAGCTTAACTTGAGAAAGGTTCGACTTTGAAAGACTATTTTCGGAAGAAAGAAAATCCGTTGACAAAAATGTCACTGACAATAGAATCTGTAAAACGACCCAACAACAGTCTGTAGCGACGAGACTCGACGGGAAACTCCCGAATAGTTTCGACCCGAACATAAGTACATAACATAACACCCGTTTTAAACCAGCAATCTCCAGTTTTCTGTTCAACCAAGCTACAAGTGTCTGTATGCTTTAAAACTTCAAAAAGTGTTGACCGTGTATATTAATTCATTGTACAGTATATTCCGTAACGAACAACGAAACAAACACGTAGACAAGCTCGTTTGATTGTTTATAGTATTCTCAATAAAACTAGGAATTAAACTTTGGATGACTAAATAAGACAGCGACTGAGTGAGAAAACTACGTATAATTTACCTGTAGTCTCGTTTTGACAACTTCCAACGGACAAGTTGCCACGGCGCCCATTGTACCACCAATTCTACAGGAGAGACGACAAATGACGGGCCGTTACACAAGTTGAAAAACTTTTTTGCACACATCAAAGATCGAAAACAGGTAAGCATTAAGTTGAAACCTAAAGGTTACGACAAGGAAAGAACCCTATCTCAAAAGCCTAAACAAAAAAAGCGAAGACGAAGCACAATTACAACAGTATTCAATCATTTACAAGAAGTATTTGGGAAGGAAATAATGGACACAGCTTTCTTCTTGCGTTGCTTTTTTGGAATCCTGCAGAAACTTAGGTTCAGAACTGTTTCACAGTCAATGTTTATTTCAAATCAATCAATAAATTTTGATATTCCGACTGGATCATTTAAAACAGTCGTCGCACCAAATGTTGTCTTCAAAACAACAACACGTGTAAAAGGAAATATCACTGACGCAGTATTGCGTAGAACCGTAACTTTTCTTCACTCCATATTTCATCAATAACTGATTCCGAGCAACTGCCATTTAACAACAACAGCAAAAAGCTAGGCATAAGCAGAATATAATGCAGCAGAAGCAAAACAGTGTGAGACTAAATACTGTTTGCCTAAATCCAGCCCATCGATTGGGATCGGTTATTAAAACGATTTCGTCGCTTTGTAGAGGAATTCTTTACTTTGAAACTGACAAAATCCTGCAACATACCCTCCAGCAACTAGATGAACATAGCTACTTTGCCTGGAAGCCATTCTAAACTGCGGACTGCTGCAATTTTTGTGCATTTTCCATGTATATGAATGACCAAAACCTTTCACAGGTCCAGCTTCGTTTCAGTACGTGAAAAAGTGAACCTTGATCGTAATGAGGTTTTTATGGATTTTCATGCATGTTGACTCCACGGACTGATCACATGCAGAGAGTTTTGCGCCAAGATTAAAGTATTCTCATTGGTTCATTAAGAATCAATCGCGCGTGAATTCTCCATATATGGAACAAGAAAAACGTCGTTGTGTTGTGTTTCACGTGATTTGGAATTTACTAATGCAAAATGGTTTGCCGCTGTACTCGGCACTGTGGACTCGTATTAGAGGCTCGTAGTTTGACTTTGGTACAATTAATTTTACTATTTTCTCTCTCGGGAGAGCTACAAAGTGTTTTTAACCTTGTCAAATCAAAACATAGCCAAGGTAAACACAATTTTTCTTGTCGTAGTACGGTGCTTCGAGACAGACCATACGTCTGCCTACATTTGCGTGCGAAACGCCAGACTCGCCTCTCGGTCAATTTATAGACTATGTCTTGGGCCGCGGGACTGAGGAGGCAACGGAGCAATTGCCCTCCCCCCCCCCAAATTTTTTCTCTGACTTTAATTAATGTTATAAAATTTTACGAGGGTGTATCTGATGTAAAAATATTTCTCAGTTTCCCCCCCCCACTCTAAGCATGTTAAATGTTGTGCAATGAAATGAGGTTATAAATACATGCTTTAAACTAAAATTAGAAAACGGAGCACGCTGTGAACATTTTAAGAAAGAAAACAAAATTTCGAAAATGTTTAAAGTAAAATATAGTCATTTATTTTTAAAAGTGCCTTTAGCCAGTGAATATACAGTGCTTAAAGTTCAAATTTTACGGAGCTTGTAGAGACGTTTGCCGGCCGCTTGCCTCTGTGCATGTTAACAAAGGTTGTGACCTCAACCTTGCTAATCCGGTCCAAAGGGCGCTAGACACGGCCGGATACTTGAAGTGGATTTCAGTCCTTACTGTTAGCTGTTACCAGCAGGGGTGTATCCCCCGGTCCCGGGTCCCCCAGTCCCCAAACCCCCAAGCCCCTTTTCCATCATTTCTTTAATCCTTAAGTAAACAAGAAATTTTGCTGAACTATCAGCAAATACTTTGCGCTGTTTTCGTGAGCACAAAATCGTTTTCAAAACGGAACCAAACTGATACTGGCACTGCCAGGTTTCATACCTTCATCAGTTTTCTCCAAGTTTTCTTCCCAGTACGTATTTCCCCTCACCCCAACTCCTCCTTTAATAGTCATGTCCACCTCCTTAGCTTTTCTGCAGCACCGTGGCTTTATATGATAGGAGCAGAACAAAGCTTAGTCATTCACAATGTGAGTGAGTAAGGTATTTTTCACAATATATGGAGCCAGACGAGCCTGAGGAGTATTTAAGGCCAAGCCGGGTATAAAAGAAACCCTTTCCGAAATCATTTTACAAAACTTTTGAAGTCCGAGGAAAAACGTAATCTCCTTCGCAGCCGTCGTGGCTTCCGTTCCCTCTCCCACGAACGAGAGGAAATAGAATCCACGACGGCTGCGTGAGGAGACTAAGGAAAAACCAAGACTGAATACGATGGATACGCGCTAGCTTTGAAAGGATTCCAGTAAAGTTTTTGCCTTTGATTGATAGTTTCTGTGCGCGTGCCTAATATAGCCCAGAACAAAGTCTGCCGTTACGGCTGGCTGCATTGATTGCCTGAGGTAAGTTGCGTGTGCGTGAATGAAGTCACGTAACTCTCAACAGGCCGTGCAGTGGATATTAGGATATTGGACTGATCACGTTTAATGTCGCTTCACTTGAAGAGCAAAGGGCCCTGGGAACGAGGTGGGCACGTTTATTCAATTCTTCAAAAACTAGCGTCTGCAACACCATGGAGGAGTGCTCGAAATGCATTTGACGGGGGGGGGGGGGGGTCCACCGTATATTTTTGGTCGAAAATTATCACGCTCGGTACATTTTGAGTCAAAAGGTAGGTCACGTAATTCTTTGTTCGCTCTGCTGGGTCACATCTCTGAACGAACTTTCGTTGCGCTCCCGCGATCGATTGATCAGAACAATATTCATTCGAACATTTTCTCCGCGACATTGGATTTCAGGAAAAACTGCTAATATTAAGATGTCAATACAGTGTGTTAGCATTTGTTTTTGTAACCTTATTTAGTTCTCCTGTTTTCTCTATAGCTATAACTCATTAACCATTATTAAAGTCTTGTATTTTCAGGGTAAGATTTTTTTATGCCAAGTATTTTTTGGGTTTAAAATTTCAGGCTCGTGTCATTTTGGGGGACCTCCAACGGACCCCCACTCGCAAACGTCCCCACTACCACAGGTGATTGTTTATTTTTAAGACTTTTAACTACAGAAACTAAGTATATTACGTAAGTATTCCTGGTAGTAAGTGAAACTGAATTTTAAAATTAACCAAAATGTGTTTCAAGTTGTTTCTAAAATCGGTCTCTTTTTATTGTAATGAACTATGTTACTTTGTTTATATAAAGTATAGCGATAAATCGAGCACGACAAACAGGTGGTTTCAACTGATGAACGAATTTCGTCGCCTTCCACCTCGAAAAAACGTATATTTTTCGGAAATCCTCTTCAGCTCTGATCCCCCTATCCCAACAAGATTTCGCGCTGTCCAAAAAGAAAAAGAAAAAATAACGTCAAACAATGTCTAATTTACAAAGACTGAATCAGAATACACTTTTATATGGTTGTGATATTAGTGACTTATGTGGCTGATACATGGTGATATAGGATATAACCCACTCTTATTGGGCCGAGTCCCGATTGCGCGTGATTATCATATGTTTTGTTTCCGGTTTCAATTACAGTTTTCGAAAACTGCTCCAACGGTACTGAAAATTTGAACCACATAACTAAAATGTCAAAGGTTTTGCTGCTGTTTGCGATAGTTTTCTCGTTCCTATCTGCAAGTATATCTTCATCCCTTGCTCAAGCGAGCATTAAACACTCGGTAAGTACTTAGCTCGCTAAATATAAACTGGAGTAGCAAATGGTGTACGTTGTAGCTGCAGACACACACATACACCGGAAATCACAAAGTGTTCGTCCTTCGATTCCTCACTGCATTGTGGAACTGGGAGAATTATAGGTGCTTATCGCAGAGTTAAGTTTAAGAACTTGATAGTTAAACGTTTTTAAGCTTCAAGGTGAGGTATCTAAATATCTGGGTTAATCTTAAAATGTAAAGTCACATATACTGTAGCCTGAGTGCAGTGAATGGGTTTAAGGTAAGCAGAGGGGAATTCAAGAGGATTAGCGAGTCACACTGGTAACTTTACACTCGACTAGTCAACAGCATATTTGAAATGCAAGAATTATAATTTAAAATTTTTTGCAACACTGTGACACGTTTGCGTAATTGTGTAATTAAAGATGAAAAGGAAAAAAACATGAAAATGTTGCAACAGCTTTGTATTCCTTAGCGGAATCAACTCTCGATACTACAAAAAGCTTTAGTCTTTGCAGGTGCTAGCCGAGCTAAGGAGGATCTTTCGGTGGAGTTTGAAAAAGAGGGAGGCTTACGGGATGGATAGAGTCATGATTATGAAATATGAAGAACACGCTATCTCTAAGTCTAATAATACTTCACGCATCAATCTCGTTCCCAGGCTCTTCCTTAGCAAGAAATAGACGGGCGAGAAAAGCCTGTGAGTGAGATTGAAACCAAGTTTGACCCGCCTCAGAATAACTTGGATTCCATAGATCTACCATATGAAAAACGTTTTTCAAAAAAGAAAGCTTTTTAGAATTAACTGTAACCCGGCATTCATTTTTAGTTATGTTTTCTATCTTTTGTTTTCGGTAATCATACATGTTTTCGTCTTGGGAACTGGCCAAAACTAACTTAGTTCTTTCCTGGATTTAAACTGAGAGCTGTATTTTTTCTTTTTATCTTGTAACAGTTTGATGACACTGAGTGTCGTGACGACGCCTACCCCCCGGATCCCAGGTCAGTTTGTTTTGGCTGACCCTTTTTGTTCCAGTTTTATTAGTAAATCAGTTTTCGTGTATCTATTGTGTTATGGATGCACGCGGGAAGTTGGGAGAGCACGAGGGAAACACTCGAGTAGCACGCGAGGAGCCGAGTCTCGAGTGCTCTCACAACACGATAAGTACATTACGACCATGAACTATTTCTTTTAGATCATTTGGGTGCAACAAAATAGCAACCTTATCTTACGATTGTTCAAATGGACGGCCTGCCGTGTGTCTATCGAATTATAGACGCACGCTTACGTCATACAAAAAGCGCGCGAAAAACTCAATACATGTTCTAATACATGATATAGTGTCAATTATAAAACATAAAACTCTGTAACCAAAGAACAATATTTACCACTAGTACCAAAGTAACCTGGGAGGTAATTGACCTGGGCGTTCCACCTAAGGAGAGATTTATTGATCTTGGACAAAAGTATGCAAAACAGGTGAGTGATATATATCCAGTTAATTTTGAGTCATTGAAGAAAAGACATTGAACTTGTCGAGTTGATTGCTTATCCTATGGTATTGTAAGTATTGCACCCAAAAATGAGGGTTTTTAACTAATAACCGCTGTGTTATACCCTAAAATGCATATATGAGGGCTGCTCACTAGTAATTGCTGTATTGCACCCTGTTTTGGGAACTACTTATTATCAGTTGCTGTAATGCACCCGGTTTTGGGAACTTCTTGTTAGTATATGCTGTATTGCATCCCGTTTTGGGAACTACCTATGATTTGTAATTGCTGTATTGCACTCTGTTTTGGGAACTACCTGTTAATAATTGCTGTATTGCACCCCGTTTTGAGAACTACCTATTGGTAATTGCTGTATTGCAACCGTTTTGAGAACTACCTGTTGGTAATAGCTGTAATTCACCCCGTTTTAAGAACTACTTATTAGTAATTGCTGTATTGCAAACCCGTTTTGAGAACTATCTATTGGTAATAGCTGTATTTCACCCCAAACCGTTAGCTGAATGTTTTGTATTCTACCACGTAGATGCAGGCGTTGCTTACGTATTTCAAGAATTTTACAAGTTTTATTCTCAATGGGAAACTCTTTGGTATAGTTGATAAAGATTTGGTAAGTTAAACCGATGCAATTTTGTTCTATTCTTGTTTGAACCTCTTTTTATCTGAACTGAGCTCCTCTCGTTTGAATGCAAGGGTTCTGTAATTGCCAAATTGTATTTTTGTTGTAATTCATTTTTACATGAGTGTCAACGAATTTTAAGCCGCTGTCTTCTGTTTTGATTAACCTTTTTTAGTTGGTCCGGTTCAATTTCTTGCGTGCTTCACTGGGATTAATCGTTTGTTAAGTTGATTAACCGTTTCAACAAAATTTCTTGTTCATGCGGCCTTAAACATCTTTAAGTCCCTATCACGCTTTTTGTTTTTTACCTTTTAGATTAAAACTGTTGCCATCTGTGAACTCAAAATTAGAGTAACCAAAGAAAATTTCCACGTCTAAATATGCTTTTTAATAAAAAAAGGGTCGGAATGTAATTTTTGACCGAGCAGGCCGGGGACTGGTAACCTGTGACGTAGAGCAGTGAGTTATGTGGTTTTTGCTTAGAAACATTCATTTCTGTTAAAAAGTATCATAAACTTTTTATTTCAAACATTTTCAAGGGAATGATTTTTTGATTAAAGTTATAACAATGTGACTGTTGTAGTCAGAATTGAATTTTTTGAGATAAAAAAGATTGTCTCTGCGTCATGCCTCGTGCTACGTCATACGCCTCCTGCTACGTCATCATTGCGCGCTTCAAGTCTAAAAAATGTAACAGGAACAGCGATAAAAGGTTTTATTTTCGAAAATTACTATTATTAAAGGGTTCTACTTTTCATCTGGAACTTAAAAATAAGCTTGATAGGGACTTTAAACAAATAAGATATACATTTCTTTGAGCCAAGTGGCGCTTACCTTTAACTTGGTTTCTGTAGTGTTAAGCGGATGAGACACTCTGACTCCCCTTGGAAAGAACAATCATCTATCGCAGGTTAGCCCCCAGTAGAATTGGTACTCATTCATACAGCTGAGTCGACTGGAACAAGTCAGGTAAAGTGTCTTGCTCGTACAAGAACACAACACAGTGGCCTGACCGGGGCTCGAACTTACGCAGTCAAACACGCTTACCGCTCGACAACTGCGCCGCCGTATTGTAAATTGTTTGTTTCCATTAGTCTCTTATTGGCACGTTCAAGAACATTTTAACCAAAAGCAAATGGAAAACTGTTATGTTTTGTTTGAAACCTCAAGCAACTCAAATTAAATCAGTTGAAGTTAAAAATAGGGTTTTCTGGTATACAGCTAACTAGAACATGTATGATTTTTTGTTGACGGCCGTAAAGTGCATTATCGTAGCTATATGTCAGTCTTTTAATTTCTAACATAATTCTGGTTGGCCATACTTAATTGCACAATTCCATTGTTTTCCTATTAGGCGTGGGTTGTTGATGAACTACCCTACCCTTATGGGGATGAAATTGTCAGTCTTCACAAGTCAACAGGAATATTGCTTGGTATACAGGACATGTTTCCTAACACTAAATTTTGTCAGAAGTTTAGTCAGACATATTGCATGTGCATGATTAAGGAGCAGGGGGTGGGTACTCCCCATATTGGGGTGATACGTATGACCGTCACGAGTATTTCTTAGGGTTTAGGCGAAGCTAGAGTTATGAGAAGTGAAAAATTCTGTGGTGAACGCCCTATAACCTGCGTACATTTATTGTTAATTGATATTCTAGGGTATTATTTAGACGGACAGGTTTTTTTAAGATGAGAAATATGTTATACTTTGGTATTTTTTTAGGGTGTTCTGGGGACTTTCCCAACGGTCATCCCTAATCTTTTGACCCCGAAATACCCGCTCAAGGGGATTAAGTGGTTGTATTTTTTATCTTTGTAAATTTCCGGAGAAAGGAAGGACAGACCGAGAGATAAAAGTGAGTGGGAAATAAACAAAAAAAATTGGAAGAAGGGAAAAGGGGGAAAATCAAAGCTTTTTATGATTAGAAGAAAAGAATAGAAGAAATGGCACAATAAAAAAGAGAATTTGGGAAGAGGGCCTGGAATATACGACAACTGGAGTGGGAGATTTTGATGAGTAGATTATTCCGAAAACCGAACTAGTGTTGGTGTTCCGATGGTTCTTTAACAAAGGCACCTCGTTTGCTCCTTTGTTTTTTTAAAACGGTTTTTACTTTAATTTCATCATTATCACTGTTATTATTGATTTTATCAATACTGTTAAAAAGGAAATCTTCAATAAGCGTTAGGAAAGCAGGGGCTGGGGAGGAGTTGAAGGGTGTATTCCAAATTACTAAACAAGTATAAGTTGAAACTGATACGTTTCTCTGCCAATTCCAGGTGAGCTGGTTCTGTACAATATATTCTACGAGATCAACCCTGTGTGTACATCCATTGTTGCGGAAAACAAAGAAGGTAGAAATAAAGCAGTTCTCGTCATCGATCGTCATTGACATTTTCCTTGTTATCGTCTATATTGTTATCATTAGCAGTTCATTGTCAACGTCATCTTCGTCGTCGTCGCCATTGTTATCATCATCGTCATAGTTACAAACATTATCATCGTCATTGTCATCGTTATTAACATTGTCATCGTTAACGCCATCGTCGTCGTCATTGTCATTGCCATCGTCGTCGTCATTGTCAATGCCATTGTTATCGTCATTGACATCGTTATTGACGTTGTCATCGTCAACGCCATCGTCGTCGTCATTGTCAATGCCATTGTTATCGTCATTGACATCGTTATTGACGTTGTCATCGTCAACGTCATCGTCGTCGTCATTGTCAATGCCATTGTTATCGTCATTGACATCGTTATTGACGTTGTCATCGTAAACGGCATTGTCGTCGTCATTGTCAATGCCATTGTTATCGTCATTGACATCGTTATTGACGTTGTCATCGTAAACGGCATTGTCATCGTCATTTTCTATCATTGTCGTTATTATTATCATACTAATTGTCATTATTGTCATTGTTTTTAGCTGCAATGGTTGCTGTTGTTTTTTTGTTGATTAATGTTAATTTTGCTGTCTGCTAAATACAACAAAGTTATTGTTAGTTTCGTTAAAGTTCGTTCTTCGCAGCTTCAGAATTTGTTCTATGCTAGTTTTTAAACAATTTAAAACCATAACTGATGAATGATAGTAAATCATGATAATAATTGAATGCTGTTTTAATGAGCTACAGAAACATTTAATGTTAATTAGGTCCCTAAATTTCATTTTTTCGTTTTGTTAGTATATCTTCACAGCTAGGCATTTATCTAATCATCGATTTGTTATTCATGTAACTCCAATGTCTAAATAAAGACTTTATCAAAACAGCTATTATTAGCAAAACCACTTTATTTGAGAACAACTCACCAAAACTAATAAGAAAGTTGTATCTCCCGTAACGAAAAAGAAAAACTGTTTTTTTTTCATTCCCTTGCAGCAGAAATACTTCACGCAAGAAACATGGATTTTGGCATGTTAATGGGGTAAGTTTAAAACAGTATACGTCTGACCGGTGAAACCTGAGCATAACCAAAAGCAGAATTTATAATAATCTGCACAACAGGCAGAACGGGATTGAAAAGAGTTAAGATAATTCACAATTTCCGTTAACATAACTTGGTAATGAGTCGGAATGTGCTTTAAAGTACTGAAGGTAAATATTGTGACTGTCCCGTCATTTCTCATCTTAGTTTATTTTGCTACCTCTGATGAAGTCCCAGCGAGGACGAAACGCGTTAGATCAATAAAAAAAAACTACAAACTGAAGGAAAAGTCTTCCTTGTGCTGCTCACTGGAACCTTATTAAAACAAAAAAAATAATTTAAAAAATTTTAAAAATTAATAGATTAATATAACGTCTTAAATTTATGAAGAAGTTTTAAAATAGCAAACATGATCAGATCTTCAACGTGATCGGGGGTAGTTGCGCTTTAAGCAAACTCGTTTTCATTTACTCATCAAACGTTCGGCACGAGTTTAGGCTACAACTACATACATGTAGAAATAATAATTTGTTAAAACGATAAACGTCGCAGCTTTTATAAACTACATGAAAATTGTCCTCGATAAAAAAAGAACTTGATATCTTCTATAGTTAAAATAAAGAGAAATATACTTGCAAAGGGCTCGCCAACTCGACTCGAAAGTGCTTTTTTATCAATATATATTCGTATTTATATACCACAGATGGGATAACAAGACAAAAACTTGGGGGCTAACCGAAGTTCTGAGACCCTTAATAGTGAACCTTGATTATCGGGTAAGTAAAACCTTTCCTTTATTCAGGGGGAATGGAGG
>JAOBAT010082008.1:0-19238 GCA_026413305.1 Hydrozoanthus tunicans
CACGACGAATCAAAACCGTTGCTATTTTGCATAATTAATGCATTTGGCGCCTTTTTTAGAAAAACGACCGTTACAATCATTGTCATGACTTTATGTAAACAATCCGCATTTTATTCATGAGGTTGGAAAACAAAAGAGAAAATTTATGCGCGCCTCATTTCATTCATCAGCTATGACGTCATCCTAGAGATAATTTATGCGCGCCGCACTTGCGCCGCAAAAATAAGGGTAATTCGGTGCACACTATACTATAATATTTAGAATAAGGAGTGCATGCACAATTATATAAACCCGTTGCATGACATTCTAAAAAGGAAGTCAATGATTCTCGGAAAACAAGTAATTAATGTCAGGAGACTTTCCCGCAAGTATAATCGAACTTAGCTTTTGTATTCAAGGTTATATCAAACACGTTGATTTTGAGTAAGTCTTTTCACTAATGACACAATAGCCTGTATTTCAAGGTAATGAGACAGTCATATTACCTTTTTCAACTTCGTCACATGTTGATACAAGTATGATATGTTTTTAGTCGATTAAAATCTTTTGAGTAAAATATTTTAGCAATTTGTATTTACAACGTATTCGCTATAAGGTTTCAATTGTCCCAACTTTGTGTCCATTTTTTAAAACAAAATATATAATTATCAAAAAGATATAACTTTATCTGCTTTAGTGTGTTGCTTTGGTCGGAGACGAAACTTCCCATTTTTAACTTTTTTAACCCCTTGTTGCCTCGTCGAAAGGAAAGGTTCAAGAACATGCAGTTCAAGGAGTGTGATAGAATTACAAAGCACAATCACCTGATAGATAGCAAATAGCGGTATACGGAGCCAACCATATAATAGCATTTACGATAGATAGTGATTAAATTTCTACTGAGTGAAAGATCAGTGGCGAGTAGCGAAACTTAGAAAAACAATGGTGCATTCTCTACTACGAAAACGTGTCTGCAAATATCGGTTCAAACCCGAAGGTAGTATACTAATTGGTGCCTACTAGCAAAATTATCTATTGGCTCAAAGAAGCACCAATCTCGTAAGGTAATTGCTTAGCATATGTAACTGATAGTCGTTAAGTTACCGAAGTTGGAGGGGGGAGGGGGCAGCATTTACCTTTTAAGAGGAAGGAGTCAAAAATGCACTAAAGGAACCCTTAAATAACACGCATGGACTCATGGAAAAAAATTGCTATATAACTTTCTAAGGACACTTGGCAAAACTACTATAGATGATATCATAGTAAAACTTTCAACCAGTCCTAATCCTTCTTAAGAACACTTTATATCATAGCAACACATTACTGGCACAATCTAGTGTACCCTTAATTCAAGACAACAAAGAGACAGACAAACTTAGTATCAAATGTTTCAACATCTGATTTAAATGAACTACTATCTTTTGGGCTGATTCTAGCATGCATGTTATTTAATGCTAGAAAGGTTTTCAAGTTCAAAATCAACGTTTATTTTGATAGGTTAAATTCCAAACGCAAATATTGTTAATTTCAGGTTTATTGTGAATAAAATTGGCAGCTTTTCCTTCGGTGAGTAACCGGTCGATCTGCCTCTGTTAGTCCTGGATTTTTTCATGAGTCAAACAAATTGGAATTCGTGTCGACCCAGATTAGTTTTTTCGACTGCTCAGGTAAGACTGTTTGACTCATGAAAAAATCCAGGACTAACAAAGGCAGACCGATTACACACCGAAGGAAAAAAAAGAATAAGTTCCATTCGTCTCAAGCAGACGAATAGAACGTGTCAGTCGATCCAACTAGAATCTGCTGAACTTAAACGGGGAAAACGACGTACTTATCGTGCATTTATTTGCTCAAATTTATTAAATTCGACTCATAAAAGGTTGGACGTTTTTCCCAGACCTAGCTTTCGACAAAAGCAATTTACAATAAGCACCTTTCAACCTCTAACAAAGGCAAGGGTTCCCGGTTGGCCAAGTTGGTAAGTGGTGCGAGAGGCCCTGTCTATCGTGCGCAAGGCCCGGGTTCGACGTCAACTCAGGGTCTTGTTATAACTGAGGAGAAGATGCTGCCTTTGCTTCAATGTCTGCAAATGGTTAGAGTTTCGCGTCTTTTCGTATAAGGACGTAAAACCGTAAGTCCCAGGTGGCAGACCGTGAAAGGGACCTCGAGTCCTATTGCCTGTTCTCGTGTGACTCCTTGAGCAAAAATGTTATGAAAATAAAAACAAAACTAGAAAATACATAAGGTTGGTATATAGTTTCAGAATGAGGCACAAGAGTTCAAATCAGAAAACGCAGTTGACATTTGCTACAGTCATTATTTTAGAAATACAAAACACGAAAGGTCAATGTATACATGCATACTATACCAATGCTTCACTCCATTTGATAGAAACAGAAATCTGTCATCGAAAGTAGAATGATGAAAAAGAGGGTGGTGGAGATAACGCCATATTTGATCATGTTATATGTAAGCAGCACAACTAGAATATCTTGCAACTCCGAGGAACTGGTAAGCACCATTCAGACATGAAAGTTAAGTTTTTTCTTTATTCGTAGTCTGACAACTCTATCACGGTGGGCGTTGTAAGCAGGTTTTTTTTTGTCAAAATGCAGTATAAAACTTTTCAGTTTTGGCAAGAAATATTTTAACGAAGATAGTTTGCTTCAAGTTTCTGTTTCAGCAGTTTTCATTCTACAGTGATAAGGTTTATTTAAGTAGAATTCTGTTGTTTGAGTTTCCTTTTGACTTTCACGCCAACGGACATTCGTCTCTCTTTGATTACGTTGTCGCCAGCGGCAAAGAGCTGCAGAGAGGTAAAAAGTTTAAATTTTTACTGCTGTATCTTGTCATGGGGTTGTTTCTACAAACTCTTAAAGTTAAAGAGAATCTTATCTAGTTGTGAGCTCATATAGAACAGAGGTTAACAGTGAAATGCGAAACGTTGTGTTTGCATAATTTTAAACTGATATCTATTCAGCAGAAACTTTTAACCGCACCGAAAGATCCCCCCCCCTCCCGACCCCTGGTAACGCAAAACTACTTTAAAAGAACTCCGATATTTCCGACAAAACCTGAATACCAAATCAATTAACATTAGCTTTGTGTTTTGGGGTTCTTTTATTGTTATTACGCTCCCTCTAACTTCAAGCCCAGGATTATTACCAGAATTTGGGTTACTTCTGGTTGCGACGTTATTGGAGATAACTGTCGAGAATGGCTTAGTTGAACCATACTTTTCCCTATATATATCACGCAAATAACCATTTTGAAAGCTTTAAATTGAAACCTTAAATTTTGCTTAAGGGCACTACCAGAGAAGTAACAGTGCTTTACAGCTGTAAGGAAACTTATGTTTACACAAAAAATATCCCAATGATGAAGTACAAGAAACAAGTAAAATGAACGAGTGAGGAGGGGTGATACGTGTCTAATCGGAAGGGAAAACAGTCGCTCGCTACAGCATTGTTGTAAACTTTCTAAGTGCTATCTGAAAAATACAATATAGTGAATTGGTATTTAGAGGAAAGTGAGATGATGCATTGCTTGTGTCTGGCCTGTGTGTTACAGAGTATAGAAGTACTCTTACATTTTCACCGTGGTAGTCTGATATTGTTATATGTACAAATATTGACGCCTGGTCCAGTCTTTCCAGATGAACGTGTCGGTAGCCTGCAATACACGTTAAACGTGACGTCACAAATCCAGCATTATGCAATTAAATTCAGAAAAACTAAAAACCACTGCTTTAATAAACCACAGAAATGTAGTCTTTAGGAAAGAGAATAACAAACCTTAATACTATTTATATATAGCAAGTAGAAGAGCTTAGTACACGGCACAGCACAATACGACATGGCATAGCACGACAGCGCACGGAATAACACGGGACAGCAAAGCCGTTAAAAGATTTACTTTAGGGATCGACCAGAATAGAAAATCAAAGTTGGCAATATATGCAGACATGGAGCTTTCACTTTGCATGTTTATTGACTTGCTGTCACGCATTTGTTTTATAACAAACACGGAGCAACCCTACCTGGTACAATGCTAGCAAAGGGAACTGTAAACTGTCCTATAAAGTCTCGTCCGATTGGGTCCTCGTCCCACACAGCAAAACGTACAAGAGCAAGCTCAGGAAATTTCAGAACGAATTTCATTGTTTCTTCCCAAACTGGATTAAAACCTTCAGAGAGAGCACGTTGTATATCAGTACTTGGTATGTGTTCAAATGCTTGTACCGCTAGCGTTTTACATGCACTCAAAGAACTCGCGATCGTGAAACGAACGTAACTGATGCTATTGTCGCTTCAGACCACTTTTGCCTTCCCTCTCAACATGTTTATGTCCGCAACTAGTGGCTTCTTGAATTAAAAAAAGTTTTTATTTAAATCAAACTGCTATTGTTTAATGTGATAGGCTGAAAGGTTTTTCATGACACTCCGGTACACGCATTTTTTTTGTGAGAACTATATAAGCACAACAAGGCTCAGATTGGCCGAAAACTTAAAAACAATTTCAGAACAAGCTGAGGCTCAGGCTCGATAGCTATATCTTTTTACATAAACTTTATTGAACTTCAAACTTTAATTTAACAATACGAAAAGATTAAGAAATGCTTAGCAGTTTATAATCACTAGGAATGTTAATCATCTCGGTGAAATTACTTAACGAATCCACGATAAACCCGACTTTTTCGAATCGAAAGTACTAAACAAAATAAATAAAATACAACATAAATAATGAAATACTTAAATAAAATAAATTAATTAAATAAAAATTAAATTATTTAAATTATTTCCATTAATTAAATACTTTTTCAATTTAAACACACTTACAAATAACAGCAGTTTAAGAATATTTTAAGGCTAAAGTTATCCCATTTTTTCATTCCCATTTCCAAATTCCATGTTCGAATTGGTTATGTTGAAACCAATTACCGTAGAATTCCATAACTTAGTTGGCGTACTAGTATAATTTGACTCTAACTTCTTTATTCGTAAAAGATAGTTTATGTCAAATGTTGGTCAATCAGCAGCATTATGAAAAAAGAAGAGGAACAGCCAAAGAGAAAAAGAGACTGATGAAATCCAATGAGATTTTTCCGGTTCATGGTTCACTATCGTACCAAACCATTCACTTAACATCTAGGTGAAGTCTAACGCTACTATTTTGAACTGACCAAGAACCACGCACCATTGTCGATAATAGTTCTTGTCCTGTATTTTATGTTATCCGCCGGAATGCCGATAATCTCAACTTCGACGTAAGGATCAATTATCTAAAATCAAAAGTCAAACGATGTTTTAGTGCACTTCTTAGAAAAAGCTGCATGTTTATACATTTTATTGTATTAGAACATTGTTTATGAACATACATACACCTCCAATGTCGTATGTTTTGCGTGCAAGAACAAGTACTTCGTCATTGCGAGAACAGTGAGAACATAAACTATTATTCGTTAAATCCATAAGTAGCAATGATAGTGACACGCTTGCCTTACCCCTCCCTCCTCACTCACTTCAACGATAGTATCATGCTTGTCTACCCCTCCCTCCTCAATTATTTCAATGATAGTGACAAACCTACCTTTCACCTCCCTATTCACTCGTCACATTATTAGTGACATTCGTACCTACACCCCTCCCTACTCACTCATCATATATATAACAGCAATTACTAGCCTACCTTACCCATAACTACCCATAATTATTGCAATGAGAGTAACATGCATATCTTATCTTTCCCTTCTCGTTGCAATCAACCTGTCAGGCACATCTTACCTCTCCCTACTCATTTACCATAACAAGAAACTTGCTCACCTTACTATTTTCCAATTCATTACTAGAATACTAAGTTCACTAACCTCTCCCCTGTCCCCTAGAATGCTGTCTTTGGGTTTTGGTAGTTGTTGTCCACTGATTATCTGTCATTGAGTATATATAAAGAACATTAACAATACATTCTTTAGGAAGTGTTTGTCCGCATGGCGGCAAGCGCTAGCAAGTATACAGTTTATATATTAGTTGTAACGCAACTTACTTTCACCTGCAGCAGTTTCTGTGTTGTATGTGGAACCTCTTTGCGTGTCATTGGATCAAACCTCGTCTCTGTTGTAGAAAGAAGTTTTTATATGAGAGATATAGATCGAAAAATCCTCACAGCGTGTGATAAAATATGTGAGTTTATATGATTTAGTTATTTGTCCTTTGAGTTCAAGAAAAAGAAATCCCGAGGGAAAACTTTGAGTAAGATCGTTTAATTATTTTTCTTACTTTTGGAGGTTTCTTCCTTTCTGCAAACAGAACAAAACAATCCTTTTTCTTCTTTAACTTGTTCAATTTGATTTTCTAAAAGAATTTCTTGTGCTAGTATTTTGATGACAGCCTTCTACCACAAGTTAGTAACAAAATGATATTCTTCTTAGTGAGTGCATTATTACAAACGATTACTATCAAAACTGTAGCATTACAGTATTTTGATTTCTTGAAGAATATATACCTGTGCACATGATGTCCGGCTTCAAGACGTACCCACAATTTCCATTACTGCGGAAGCGTCCTCTGTTTGTCTGCATCATACGTCCGTCTGTTTGGTAATTGAGAGCAACTACGGAGGAATTTAAACACATATTTTTTAACATGTTACAAGTGATGATATCAATCTAGGCTTGCAGGCAATCAGTTACAAATTACCAATGTGATCAATTAATAGAAAAACATGGTTGGATTCTGTTTTTCCTACAAGGGGCCTTGAAACGATTTTCCCAAATCTTGAAGAGGAGACATTCCTTAATGCTCCCTCTTTCACTTGTTTATAGTTTAGGTTTATAGCCATCATCACTCTTGGGTAGTAGGAAAGTCCATGAAGTTTTACAACCAAGCTAGAGGATTCCGAATGCCTACGTTTTAACGTCCTTATCCGAGAAGACGCGAAGACCAAACCGCTTAACTACAGATGTTAGAAAATAGGCAGCAACTTTTTCTCAGTTGCTAGTGCACCGAGAACCAAATCCAGGCCTCCCGCACGACAGAATGACTAACCAAGCTAGCGGTTCTCCCCATTGTTCCTTCCCTCGCTTCACTATCAACCTGTTTTACTTTTGTGTATTCGTCGCCCAATCGAAGACGTATACTAAGTAAGCCAAATACTTAATAAATTTATTTCGTAAGCATTATTTGGCCAGAAATCGCCGGCAGTTTTGTAGCCGTACTTGCATTTTAATCTTAGAACAGTTACCACCTCTGCGAATTTCTAATAAACCTTTATTTCTTTTTAGTTAAGAGATGAAGATAGATCTGAGACTTAACTCTTACCTAATTGACAGCCACAATTCCAGAACGTCTGCGGATTTGGGTTGCTTGAGTCGATTCTGTACCCAGCTGGGTAGATGCGGCAAAGTTTGGAACTCGTGTACCGTACAAACTGTTCACCTTTTGTTTCCACATAGCGGTACACTTTGGCTTCTGGGATCGTAACAACCTCCCAGAAGGTCTCTGTGCAAAAATCAAAGACAAGTTAGGTGTTTTTCTGAACGATTCCCCTTCTTAGGAATTCGACTTCAATATTCTACAGTGGAATCCCGGTTTAACGATATGTCAAGGGGACATCGAAATTATATCGTTAAACCGGGATATCGTTGTACTGAGATTCCCGGCCGGGAAAAATTGTGGGAAATTTTCTAAAAATATCGTTATACCGGGAAAAAGGTGACGTACACTTTATTACTCTATGTTCACTGGTAAACTTGAAAATAATTGAAAAATTAAAAAGAAAATATCATTGACAAAACTATCTACACATATATATGCTACAACGCTTAACATAAAATTATCAACGTCGAGTCTGTTTACTTTTCTTCTAGTGGAGCCATTCCTAAATATGGCGACCATGTTGTTACCATGTTTGTTGTCATGTGAATGTGTCTTATACTGTGGTGAACCAAGTGCTACAGTAATGTTTTTCCTCTAAGTATGCTTGAATTTGATCCGAGGTAATTTGAAGCTTTTTGTTTTGCGGAAAGACTAGCTTGTTTCGAAACTGACACTCCTGACATCTTTTAGTCTAAGTCTACCGCAAATGGCGTGTGAATTTGGGTCTTTTGAAGTAGTTTCTTCCTCGTCCTGAAAATTATGATAGATACTGAAGTACCGTTTAACTTCAAAAATTCTTCCTGCAGAGCAAACGCTCTTTCTTCGTAGTGAGCTATCGGAACATGTAGCGACTATGACAAAGTGTTGTGGTAATTTGGTTGATCATGTGACTGTTCCCGACCAATTACAAACGCAACGTAATAGATTGGCAGAAGGTAAACCTAGTGTCAGGCCTCCTGCGATGTAGCCCGACTAATAAGAGAAAATACTATGTCAAAAAACTTATCAAAAATTCGTTTTCTATTTAGATTTGTCTGAAAATTTCATCATGCAGCAGGTGAAAAAATTTAGTTGAAGTCCTTTGCTCCTTAAAAATGTTTTCTAAAAGTAAATCAAAATGCCTGCCTGCAATCCCAGTCTATTTGTTCAAGACTTGATAAAGCAGCAGTCATATATACATGTATAGAGCTTAAGTGTTACGACCTGTTCAAAAGTACACAGCTTTTCATATCATTTAATGTTTGAAACTATGTTTAGACTTATATCGGATTTGTCAAAGAAATTTTAACGTACCGTCTTTGTCCAGTTCCAGTCCTTTGAAGGAGATTGACCTCGTGTAAGCCACAAGATCGGACAAGGTTCGGTTCAGTTTTATGGTTTTCTTGAACTCATCCTGTTTATGTAGAATCCCAATTAGTAAAAGGTTGTATTCCGTAAGGTTAGTTATCGTCCATGGCACAGGGTCATGACGAAGTAACGAGGATCAGGGATCACGGGCCCTGATGACACGCCTAGGATTGGGAACATTTAATTTAAGGCACTCGGATCGGGAGAACGGAAAATTTTGGGATCACGAAGTTCAATGAGTATTCGGTTATTTGGTGAGTGCGATTTTTAAATATATCAATGTTTAAAATCTCTAATATTTTTTTAGTTGTTTAACGATGTGTTTATGATTTTATTTTCTCTTTTTGCGGTGCACAAACTACCATACTGCTATATAACTACGTCCAAACTTACAAATTTACACAACATATTTATGCATGATATGTAAAAACAAAACATTTAAAAAAGCAAATTAGGTGAAATAACATACTATATATTAAAACAGGTAATGATAATGATAATGATAGGTTTATTCATACTTCTTTCAGGTTAAACCTGAATTACAGGCACGGTCAGTTCAGCAGCACACAAAACTACAATACTATGATAAATATCTCGAATATTTACATGAAACAAAATTTCTAAAGCGGTCCATGTTCGTTTTCCTTCTGATGTATTTATTGTTAGATCTTAAGTTGTATGAGTGTCTCTCGCGACTCTCGAGGTATTAACTAAACGATAAAGCGGATTTTCCGGTTTGATGCTTTTGATGAAGTTGATGCACTTTGCGTCCCGCCTTGAAGCCAGTGAACTGAGGTTAGCTGCACATAAGGCATCTTCATAGGGAATGTTTGGAAAGACTATCCCGAGAGCACGCTTTTGTAAGGCCTCAAGAGAATTGGACAGATTTTGAGGCAGATTAACTTATACTACAGAGGCATACTCGATTACTTGGGTTTCACTCACTCCCTAGAGATCTACGCCGAAAAGGCAAAAGACGAAGCGCGGCATGTTGTTGCCTTAAACAAAAAAAAAATCATCAAAACTTTAATTTCTGTTCAAGGGCACCAACATCGCCGCTATGACGTCAAGTGCGACCCGGCATTATTTCAATAGGTTCATGTTACCTTCGAGGAGTAAAACAAGAAGCTACTGGTAGCCTACACTCGGGCCGGTAATCATTTCTTTACAATAGACCAACAAATTTACAGAGCAAACAAAATCAAGTGAAGCTTCGTGCTTTTACATGCAGCCCGCTAAGCATTGTGGGATGGCCACGCAAAAACCGCATGCCAATTTTGCGAGCCCACGATACCAACGCGACACGACGAAAAAAAAGAACAGCCTCGAATTATTGACTCGGTGCCTCACGGCCCGAGTAAAAATTCAAAGAAAAAAATATTTAAGAAGTTAAGACAACTAACGGGCATTTAAATATGCCTTGCTTATTTAATTATCAACCTCGACCACTTAGTTTCCAGCGTTCTGATTGGTTCACGCAATCTCGATTATCAGCTCAAGTATACTGAACTGACCATATATGATAACTAACTGTGTAGTGTTACAATGCTGAAATATGGTTCTTAATAGGTTTTAGCTGATACTTTCAAGAATCGATATGTTAGGAAAGCTCAAGAAATTTAGTCAAAAACAGTTATTGCTCTTGCAGTTTTAATCTTAAAGTTACATCCCATAAGTGTTGTAAATACACAAGACTTCATAAATGCAAGAAGACTCACTTTGTTTGTAGTGCTTTTCCGTTTCTTTTTTCGAAAAATCTACAAAAAAAACAGGCGTATAAGTTATTTTTACCCTATTAGGACCGGTTTTTTAGGTAACTTGGGACGGGGGACGAAAGGGGAGGGGTTGGGACAGAAAGTTCCCGCCTATAACTCTGGGACGATGGAGCAAATGTTGAAGCCAAACTGAGAGGGTATACCTACAGGTAGTAGTAGTAGTAGTAGTAGTAGTAGCAGCAGCAGCAGCAGCAGCAGCAGCAGCAGCAGCAGCAGCAGTAGTAGTAGTAGTAGTAGCAGCAGCAGCAGCAGCAGCAGCGGCGGCAGCGGTAGTGGTAGTAGTAGTAGAGGAAGCTTTATTTATTCATGATTGAAATTAGTCGAGAACTTTAAAAATTTCAATAATTTATACAACATAAAACAAAATAAAAACGTGCTTTTCAAGATTGCCGTGATTTAGTATAAAATTCTTTGAAGCATTAAGCCCGCCACACACTACACGATTTTTCGTCTTTAAGCTCCCGATTTTTTGTCTGCGACGAAAAATCGGCTGTGTGTGGCAGTTACAGGCAAAGATCGGACACGATTTTTTGTCTTGAAGGAACTCTGACAAACTAGATCTAAAAACGTCTGATCAGTCATTGTCGGCTAGTGTGTGGTAGTGACCGACAATTTGTCGGAACTTCGCTACGTATCAGCCAATGGTAAACAAGAGTGCAAGCATGTGACAAGTGTATTAGTTCCAACATGGTGGAGTTTGTGGTCGTGGATGAAGAGGTTTCAGAGCCTTCAGTGTCATCAAAAATTACCGATAACTCAAGATGGTCTGTGGAAAAGGAAGATAACCTTGTAACGTTGTGGGGAGAAAGACCTTGTTTATATGACGATAGAAATAGTCTGCAGTCTCGCGACAAAATATCGGCTGGTGTGTGGCAAACCTTGAACAAATTTTCTGAAACGAAAAATCGGGAGCTTAAAGACAAAAAATCCGGCTAGTGTGTAGCGGCCTTTAGGCACCATTTCTTAAACCTTACATTGCTGAAGAAATGTTTCTGTTTATCGAATGCGTTCTCTTGAAAACAAAATAAAGAGTTCAACAGACAAGTCACCTTCCAAAGATTCTTATAAGCGTTGCACCACTCAAGGCAAGAGCTGAAAGAGCAAATTCTCATGGAGCCTGTACAACGAGAACCATAATCTGTCACCGGCCTGTCTCGTCTTGAAAGTAACAAAAATTACAACTGTAGCAACACACTTAATCGCACAGGTCTGCGACTTTCATTGACTGCCCAAAATGATGAGTTTGGTTCATTACCTTATTACGCCTTCAACTCTACAAAAGTCTCTTAAAATTGCTGAACGCTTACGATTTCCGCAGTATACGTAAAGCGTAAAATGGTGAGACGAGTCTAAATTTATCTGTTACCTTTGTTGTTTTTTCTGGGGATTCTACGCTCATGGATTTGGAGAATTGTGCTCGTTTTCTTTGGGCGTTGTAATCTCTTACGGAAAAAGATCTCGTTAACTGCAATAGAAAAACTATGCTGTGAGTCTGTTTGACATGACACTTAGCGGATAAGGTTCTTGGTCTCTAACAGCAGTAATATCTACAAAGGCTAGAATATCACACTCTGCTTAGATACACATTACACAAAACAGAACTTTTTCATTAGATTACTAAGCTGTGAAACAACGTCCGTAAGGAATACCAGGTTCTCACCTCTGGTTTCTTAGTGCTCGTGCCAGTCCTCTCTGCTACTACGGATGAAACTATTGAAGAGCTCAGATCACCGCGAGCGTCATTTTCATCATCATCTTTTGTCATGCGCACATGTCGGATTGAGGTTAATAGTCGGCGACAGGTTTTTTCCTTCTGCTTTCGTTCCTCGGTAGTCTAAGAACAAATCCAGAAAACAAAATTGCCACAGAGAATAAACAAAGGTCATCATAGGGAGAACCTTTTCTTCTTCGATGATGATTGTCAAGACTGGTGGTCAGATGGCACTAAATATAAATACTTTTCTGGAAGAGGGCCTGTTCTCTCCTCCCCTACCCAAGTTCCTTGTGTTGACATCAATTTATTCCAGGAAGGACTGTTAATGCGACACACTGAAACTTTTGCTTAATTTTCTTTGTAAAATGTTCACCTAATGAAACTGTACTAGTGTCATATCCTCAAAATTTTAGGAATTTATTAACCTTGAACTTGCCCTTCCGCGTTTGACCTTGAAGGTAGATTATAATACACCAAGAAGTGTAAATACTGTTACTGCTTAAACTGGCCATGGCTTCAGTTTCCCAGATGATCATGACAACTAGACATCAGAATAAACCATTAGGTATTCAAGGCAGGTGCTGATTTATAAAATGACTGTCAGGGAACAAGCACACTGAAGTAAAATATTCACAAGTTCCAGAGTGGAGGTACTGAATTTTAGAATGAAACAATACATGAAGTTTGTAAATACAACACTTTTTCTTGCTGCCTATTTTATTCTCCAATATCTTGAACTTGAAAAGGATCTATCAAATTCCCTCTCTTCTTTTCAATTATTTCTAGTACACACCGGGTTTTTTTCCTTTCTCTGTTATCATTGTTTAGCTTCACAACCTATTCATTTCGAACCAGCCTTAGATTAAAATCTTCAGTTTTTTCCCCTAATTTCGCTATCGAGTTCGCCTTAGGTGCCTTAGATCGTATTTCTAGATGACTGGCGTCTATCCATTGACCTTACTCAATAATATTGGCTTTAACCACTAATATATTGACCTTATTCAATATTACTAATCTTACTCAAATATAGAAGGGCTGTGAACCAGGCTATTTTTGTTTCTTTTGTTTGTTTGTGTTACATGTCGTAAAACGCTAGTTTCTGTACTCACCTCGTTTTCTTTAAACTTGAAGCAGTCCTCCAGTTCATCAGCTGAATCTTCCTCCGTTACCTCGCCTTCTTCTAAATCATCTTCAATTGATAGTGGTAGCTTTTTGGTCTAAGATAGCAAAGAAATAGTTTCATATTTGTGTGACACAAGATCGGCTAGACGAGCTGTTTAATTTGACTACAGCATCTTGTTTTCTTACGTTCTTAGACTCGAAACACACAAAACGTTTTGCAAAACAATTCTGGATAAACATGGCGGACAATTCTATTTTGCGCGTGTTTCCGTAACTTTAAGTACAAATGACGACATCCCAAACCCGACAAGCTCTGGAAAAATAATTAGATAGAAGCTCAGACAGTTGTGTATGTTTTAGTAGAAAAACATTGAACTAAGGCGGTTTTGCAGAACCGAATTGCCACTCATCTTGCCATTGAAACCAGTGCGGTCGTGAAATTCCCAGTGTATACATCAAGTTAATGGAACTTAATTGGTTAGAAAGGATTTTAATCCGAGGAAAAATATTGTCGTTTATATTTTTCATTGAAGTCAACTCTTTTGGTTGCTGAGATATCAAGGTTTTTCAAATATGAAATTAGGCAACCGAAGTTGTGACATAATAGGGGAACCCAGTGGAAAAAATTGCAACACAACAGCTATTTTTATAAACGTGTGTTTATTTTTGGTTATAGTTATATAAACAATTGTGCAAAAATTCAGAATTATTGGTCCTGTAATTCAAAACTAATTGTTGTTTTGTGGTCTTTTCATTCATGAGTTCCCTCTGTTACGTCACAACTTTTGTAATTTGCATATTTGAAAAACCTTAATACCTCAGCAACCAAGGGTTACTTCGATGATATAAACGTCGTTTTTCTTCTTTTTCAAGATCCTTCCTAACAAATTAAGTTCCACAAAGGTTTTAACAAGATGCTTTTTCAACGTATGCCGATTATTGAATTTTATTTGAATTATTTACAATAGAAATATATTTCTCCAGTGATAAATTACTAGATAATTACCAGATAATTAATTTTTATACCGTTTAATAATCCTAGAGTATGTCCCCCTGTGTAAGTAGAAAAAATCCCCTCCATTCGAAACATTTACATTGCAAATATATAAACCTGAGTTTGGACAGATAAACTCTATTGAACTGCGTTTGTTCCAAAGAGGAAAAACAACATGCAAAAGATTTTGTTTGAAAATGCATTTAAATGTATTTGTTTTACCCAGCGCAGTTTTTAAACTTGATGATGGTCAAATCGACCAAAAACTTTCATTTCGATCTTGACAAAACGTTTACTATAAAAACTTTTTGATTATAGCGTGCTCTTATAATCGCTCACCTTGATGAGGATTTTTCCCAGAAGACTCTGCGGTGACGGTAGCTGCTTCACATCAAATGTATCATAGTAAACAAGTTTTTTTAGGATCAGTTAAAGAAAACAGAAAAGCGTAATTTTCGTTAGACCTCATTGGGTCTGGTGGATGTTATAAGCAGTTATAAGTCGGCAGTTTCAGTATTTCTTTTGCAATAAAACAATATCGGTAATTTGGAATATCTAAAGCCTAAACTAGCTCAAATTATCTATGAATACAAACTAGATCTATTAAATAAATAAAAGCAGGTATATTTTCAAACGAGGCTTAATAAACGATCGTAAGGATTGTAGGTTTCCGATATAGTTCGGTTAACGGTTCCAAAGATAAGGGCTTGAACCAGGGTTCGTCCGCTTTTCTTGAAGCAAAATTTAAGGAGTTTTTTCAGACTAAGCCATGGGACATCAACCACAAGAACTGACCTAAAACACAACTTTTTACGATATTGATTTTCCTTGTCACAATTATATAGTTATAGGCACGTTTTAGTTGTTATTATTCACGGACCTGACACTAAAGTCTATAGAGCTGCAAAGGACTTTTCAGGTTTTTGAGGACACGGACAAACCCTGTTGAACAAGAGAAGCCACGAGCACGGTTGTCACTTAGATTCTTGTTTGTGCGGGAAGCAGGAACAGTGACGAATAGAGAGGTGTCGCTTCTTTGGAATACTAAGTCGACAATTTTTTGAACATAGCTTTCTGTGACGTTAAAATTGTGCTAAGTTTTAAACGTTAACATTTAAATCCGCTTCACTGGCCGTTCTTATATAGAAGAAATTTTCAATAGAGAGAAACCACCTTTACTCAACTCCACGACTTAGCCAGGGTCTACACGCATGCGCATAATTCGCGGACTTGGCCAAAGTAACTGTTATGCAAGTACCAGGAGCAACCGTGCTTAGCTTGTGTAAAGAGGAGGGGTTAGCGCAGTGGTAAGATCTCTGCCTCCCAATCCTGAGGTCCCCGGTTCGACCCCCGGCCTGGTCGAGGGTTGAATATTTTGGTGACTTTCTTTCCCGCTAAAGGCCACTCAGCTCTCCATCCTTCCAGGGTCGGTAAATGAGTACCAGCATACATGGACCGCTTTGAAGCGGCTGCCTGAGGCTCCTATATGCTTCCGGGCCGCTGGGGGTAAACTGATTATTGTAAAGCGCCTTTGAACATTCATTTGGAAAAGGCGCTATATGAATGTACCACTTTACTAAGCATTCGTACAAATCCAGTCCCAAACCGTCTCGTACTGAATCATTATACATATAAACGCAAGCCTAGCTTGGTTTGTCCGGCGACTTGTCCGTTAATGAATCACTTCCTGTCGTCAAACAGCTCAAGAATAGTGTAATGACTTTTAAATGTTGAAACAATATGGCTCCTCAATACCTGTACTCCCTCATTTGTAAACGATATTCTGCGCAAAATTACAATACCTGTAACTGTCAGAAACTTCAAATACCAAGTTAAAGAACCGCTATCCACAACTCATTCAAACACTGGTCAATACCGATCTCTTTGGAAACCTTTGCCAGAACCACTTATACAATCAAATCAGTACTTAACTGTATAAAGCACGCCTCCTAACTAATAACACTTACTATTTGATAATTTTTCTACATATTTATATGTGTATATTTGTAATGACTTAAGGATATTTTAAGTTTTCTATCTTGCTGAGTTATTGTAAATTAGGTTTGAAAACGCTTTTGAGGAAGGTTTGATAAACGTATGTACGTATGTTATTAGTATTTTGTCCCTAGCTTGTGATAAGTTGTCCTTAGCATGTGAGAATTTGAAATGCGTCGGCTTTTCTATAGAAACAATTTATAAATAGTTATTTTTCTCGGACGAAGGAACAATAATATCTTTCATTATTTTATGGTGTAAAGCCTAAAAAGTTTACGAAGGATATCCTTAAAGACAGATTTCATGAAGTTTGCCATGAACTTCTGTTGTTCAATTGAGCAGTGATTTTCAATGGAAAGAATTACAGGGTACCTGTAACAGATCAAAATATAAGTGATTTTATTTCAACTGGCACCTTCACTGACGAAATATCTATATAACTTCACCATTTATAATTGTTACTTTTACATGTAATAATTACACACTCGATTTACAGGTTAAGAGATATGGCGTAGGAAACACTATCATTAATACTTGGACGGGGTAAGGTTGGTTAAAAAACATTGGGACGTGTTTCAGCGCTTCTGTCTAGAAATTATATGGTAATTGTACCTAGAATACGTTTAAACTTATGTTGATCCGTCTTTGGAAGTACTCTCGTGTTAAGTCGGCATCTGTATAAAAAATGAAGCTATACAAGAAAAAAAAATGATAAAAAGAGACAGAATTTCTCAAGCATTACTCAGGGAGTAGTTGATTTTACTGTAAAGAGAAGTATCTTCAGGGCAGAAGATATATTTTTGTTATTTGAAATAACATATGCACTCTCGGTAACATTTTCGGGGTTGTTCAAACCACTCTTCAATCACGATCCCGTTTTACAATCATAACTTATACTTTCGCGCTTTGACAGTGCATATTGGGATGCGATGTTAATTATCTTACTTGTTGTTAATGAAGGCAAAGTCGTTGATATTAAGGATGACGTAACGGAATTTTACTTTTGACGTCAGCGTGTAACCATGGTAAATAACAGGTTCGCCATCCTTGCCGTCCCAGCAGTCAACTGAACAAGAAAAAAACAAAGGGCGTTCGTACATTTGCAAAAAAAAATATGTTTTAGGCGTTTCGACGGTTTATTTAAGTTTGTAACTGAGGATGATAAACAAAAAAGGAAGTTTCTCAAGGAGTTACAAATTTACCGAAAGAATATGATCACGACCTCGAACCATGGAGAGACGCTTGGAACGCCAACGTTTTTGCGCACTTAGAAAGTTTAGTTGAGGTTACGGGTTGGATTTTCTTATTACTGAAACAAAAGCGATAGTTTTTATTCATGAGTTTCTCAAGGTTTTAAAAAGTCAACGTCCGGATTATAATAACATTCTCGACCTGTGAGAACTATTGGATTCACCGACGATATCAATGAAAATACAACTAACACCTTGTCGGCGACGGCAAATGTACGAGTACAACTCACATTTGTTAGATTGCATTTGTATATATTTCAGTTTTTTTAAATATTTTTTTTCCATTTTGGACAGTGATACATGTAAAAGAGGTATAACCAAACAAGTTTTTAATTTAAAGCGAAGACAAATTGCCGAACAGTTTAAAGTTACTACATGATACAAAGTTATCCTACTTTAAAGCAATTTCATAGCATAATTGTTCAATGGCCTGTCTAGAATTTTATAAACACTATTTTTGGTTGGTTAAAGAAGCATATTTATGCAGAACTTTAGAGAATAAAGCTGCGGTAACAAAAATATAAAGAAAGTGCAAGAACTACTGCCGCAAGAACATTGAGTACACGCGCGCTTTTTCTAGAAAGAACAACTTCACTGATATATATAAGAACAGAATGGCTCAAAATGCACAAAAATTACTGATCCAGCTATTTTCAAAACCATTCTGACCGCCTTCCTGGACAATTAGGGGGGGGGGACTTATTAGAGAGGGGGGCTTATTTCAACATTGAAGCTCTACACGGGGGGTTTACAAGAGAAGGGGGCCTATCAGAACATTAAACGGTGTTATATATATATTTTTAGCAAACATACGTTCGACACAGCGACAGCCTGACTGTAATACTCGAACGTAAATATCCATACTGGAGCTTGAGGTGAGCTGGTCTCCAAGGAGGTAACTGAAGAGCACACAAAATCCAGAACAGTTAAAACAATGAGCAATTTAACTTTAAAAAATCATGTTTTAGAATGTTGAAAGTTTTAAACCTCGAAGTTTTCTTACACATTTTAAGAATGAAACACACAAAGTGTACTTAGTTACCTTTTGATATACTAATCCGTTTAAAGAATTACTTTTTTGCCCGAGCTGGGACTCCACTACGCCATCGCATACTTTCCATGCTGGCAACTGATAGCGACTATAACCATACCTGGATCGCCGATGGGCCAAAGGTTTTCTTCATTGGATTTGTTTATCTATTAGCTAGAATTGCTGGTATTTTATAGACATAGGTGTTTTTGAATTACGTAGAAGCATTTAACAATTAGACTACAAGGTGAGTCTTTTGTGAGTCAATAACCGACGAGGCTCAAATAGACGAATTGAAATTAGATTCACAGCCGGAAAATGTCAACGAGAAGACTACTAAATTATTTTGGTTGAAAAGAAATGGTAAGATATCTTGATTTTATTCTAAATGGGCAAAAAAACAAGTGTTTAAAGAAACAGGCATTGTTTTTGTTTGATAAAACACCAGCAGTTTTGCTTCTATTGCTCAACAGACAGTGCGCATGCGCAGGTTAGTGAATCAGATTGCTGCACCGTGATAGTATATTGTAGTTGGTTTCTAACAATAAAAACGCAAAACAAAACTTGAAAAAGTATGCACACAACCTAAGATTTCTTTAAAAGTTGAATTGAGCTAGCCTGCGTAGCGGCTGTTTTTAAGGGAGACACGCGGATGGGGG
>JAOBAT010082019.1:0-19237 GCA_026413305.1 Hydrozoanthus tunicans
TATGAGCGAAAACTGATTTTTGAGCTATTTCCGCAAATTTCAAATTTTGTCTGATTTTCTCACGGACGCTCTCTTAAAATACTTCTACAAATCTTAATACTTTTATTTTGGTCAAATTATTTTTTTTAACAGTGACTCAAAGTAGCAAAACTTTTGGCCATCCTGCTTCACGACCGACAGTTCGGGGGACTGGGTTTTGACGTTGTCCCGGATATTCTAGTAATAAGCAATGTGCTCTTCTCACGCTGGAAGAACTATATGAAGAATTGGAATTTACTACTGAATCAAAAATCTTTTACACATTTTATGTCTATCAGTCTTGCTGTGTTTTGGTTTAAAGACGTCCGGGTATAACGTCATAGTCCAGTCCTCCTAAAATTCAGCCATGAGTTAACAAACTGCAAACTTTAAAATCGTGCGAATTATTTTTTGAAACGTCCTTATTTTCCAACAGATCTTAATGGAAAAAACTTGCCTTTAACATGAATATTTAGTTAAGATGAAATTAACCCCCGTTTCAAAGTTAGGTTATGAAATTTTTGGTATCAGTGGAACAGATTAAGACAAAAATTAGGGAAAGTGGAAATTTAACTTTAGAAATCAATGAGGTTAATGACAACGTTTTTTCGCTCGCTACAATTAGGGCTCATTTACAAATGACGTCATACGCGAAATTTCGCAATCTCTTCTTCTTCTTTTGTTTTGATAGTAAAGTTCGTGTCGTGTTTGTGTTTTCTGGTAAAACCACACACGTTCGTTCGCCTGTTTTAAAGCGCACGATCAAGAAAAAAAAAACTATACACACACTGTACTATTCCGGAATGACGTCAGAGGCGATTCAAACCCAGCTTCCGGAGTACTCAGTCGTGATCAACATTGCGTCAATTTCGCTAAAATATAGAAATTTTCAATGGGATACAAAAAAATAATATTAACCGAAACTCAAAAACATTTTCGCAATCACCCTAAAACATACTAAAGATTTCATAGTCCAAATGTTAAAACGGGGGTTAGTTGCATTCTATCGTATCCAAAAATTGGCGGCGATTTTGATTTTTTTTGTCTTCATTTAAATTAGCTCTACTTGCCTCGTTTAGGGCAACAGATTCTTTAAAAAGTTTTACTCACGAACGAGGCTAGCGGGGTGAGTTTGAACGGAGATAAAAGGATATTATAATCGCCGTCATTTGTGAATAGAGTCTACGGTTATGGAAAAAAGCTGTTCTTGAAACAGCTAAAAAGGGAAAAAGTTGATCACTATTCACACCGACTGAGTGCGTCAGGCTGCGACCAACGAGTGTGACAATAGTTCAAACACTCCCTCCAAACACGTTGGGATGAATCTGATGTAACGAGCTTTGGCTGGATTTGGGATCGTATTCTTCACAACTGTGTTCTGATCAGTATTTCCGCTGAATTCCTTCAAAACAAGCGTACCAATTGTCAAGCGGCAGAACATGCAAAAATTAGGAACAAGTCCTATGACCAATTTAACACTTACTAAAGATCTCATGTAAACACACAACTATATACAGTAAACTGCCACATAAGAGAACACTGAACACTCAGGCCGAAATTTGGTTTAAAAGGTATCATAGACTTCAGATAGAACAATGAAAATTGTGCATATATATAAAAAGCTTTTGAGATGGCATGAGTGACTATTACCGAGTTACTAAAACTGTTATTTTTAAAATCTTGTTGGCAATACACCTCCTTTGATTAACAAAGTATAGTTATGTAGATATTTAATACGAATGGTTTTTCACGAAAGGTGTGAGGTGCGATGTTTGTAAGCATTGGGAAGATCCTCGTCAACGTTCTTCTAGGAATCATTAACTCTGTAATCACCTGAGTAATTTTTTCTAAAACCCTATACTAATAAAATTATTTGTTCTCACCTTGTCTGACCCGTTAAGCTTGTAGATATTCCAGTTTACGTTGTCCACAGACAGGCTGAGCTTGTATCTAGAGGTCCATTCTGGATGGTTACTTGTACTTTGTGTTGCCACTGCACAAACCCAGTACAAGCCTCCCAGATCAATTTGTAGGTACTCGTTTGGCAGATTATTCTTATTTCTTGGACCCCAAGCTGGTTTAGGACCGTTTAATCGGCCATGTTTGGCCACGTAGTCACTCCATGAATAAGATGTCGCGGAGAAACTCGAGTCTGGTATTCTACCACCAAAGGCTGCCCCGAGCGAGGGAGCAGTTGAACATGCTGTATTATAACATAAAGCATGCCCAACAAATTTGAACATTGCACTCTGAAATCTCTTTTCTATTAATGCACCATAATTTTGTTTTTATTTAGTGGTATTGTGACTGCTGTTGGTCTGGTTGAAACTTATTCTTGAAGAAGTCTTCTTCTTCGAATTTTTGAAAGCAAATGTATGAAAAATTTTAGCGTTGTACATTTTTGCTCCTAAAATGTAATAAGATTCATCATTTTACATTCTGTTATCTAGTAGACGTAACTTCTTAAATCTATATAGATTTGGGGGCGAATTGAAGAGCTTTCTTGGGTGCAGAGTGCAAAAAGTAAAAATCTTTTGTCGAACTGCTGTGCGAGTTAAGAAGAAGTAAGACACCAGTAAAATTGCTTAAAACTAACAAAAAACTAAACAGGAATATAAAAATAAACAACTCAAAATACACAAGGGATAATACCATCGCTAATACTGTTTCAATCTCTTGTACGTTATTCATTATAAGAAGTCCACTTACATGGTAGAACATTGAGTTGAGTTGTAGCTCTTAAACCGTTCAGTGTTGCGTGGCTCGTAGCAGAACAAGTGTATATCCCAGAGTCCTTAAATGCAAGGTCGTTCATCACCAAACTACCATTCCGCATGTCGATACTTCCTCGCGGCAGATCACCGCCTTCCCGCCTCCAGGTTACGACAGGCTGAAAGTTACTCTTAACCTTGCAAGCAAGTTGTACAGTCCTGCCAAGTGTGGCGTTAACGTTTGATGGAGGTCGCTCTATAAACTCTATGAGGTGTACCACAACCATCGTCATGGCAACATGAGTTCCCAGTAGATTCGTTGCGCGACAGCTGTATAATCCCGCATCGCTTCTTCGAATATTTACCAGACTTAGCTTGTTGCCTGCTATTGCTGTTCTATCGGCGGGATATTGGCCCGGGGATTTAGACCAGGTTACTTTTGGCCTCGGATATCCGGTCACGTTACAAATAAGTGAAGCATTTTCTCCACCCTGCCAATAGACCTGACCTGGCGGTAGAGAAGCGCGTGGTGCAGCTACATACGAAAAAGAAAATAAAACAGTTTTATAACCTTAGATGAAATCAGTAGATAACTATACGGAAGATACAGCACTTCACTTTTACTAGTCTTTGTGCAGAGATTTTGAACTATATCTTTATTCAATAACAAAGAGCAATAACCAGGGCAAAAACTGGAAGTTGCATCTAATTTCAGTTGTGCCTTTTTGTTCAAGCAAAGCAAAAACACCCTAAAGAATGTCGTTGCATGTATAGGAAGATTTCAGGCAACTTTTCCTTGAATGTTCCGATTATGAGACAAAAGCTTGTTTCATATCTTGAAGGTGTTTGGCTTCGAAAGGTTTGTTTGTGAGCGTTGTGTCAGCTGAAATCTGCCTAAAGATCCATAAATCATATTTAGTAGGGTGGTGTGAGGGATGGCTGTAGCTGTGATATCAACTCACCATTCACCACGAGGGAAACGCTAGTTTCTGCTCTCCCTAAAACACTCGTCGCCTCACACTTATATACTCCTCTATCGCCATACTGCACTCTGCTGATCGCGAACTCTCCTGATGGTTTCGTTTTGTATCTGGCTGATGTCATAGTTCCGTTCAACTTGCTCCATTTTACTTCAGGACGCGGGTTCCCTGTGGCTGAGCAGTAGAGCACAGCTCTCTTCGTTTCATTCACGGTCAAAAATGGCGGCGATATGATCACCTTAGGAAAAGCCACTGACTGGCCAGGTTTGCCCCTAGGTCCTATTGGGCCAGGCAGACCACGTGCACCATCTTTACCCCTAATGCCTGGGGGCCCTTTTGGCCCTGGAGGTCCTTCGGGTCCCATGACTCCTTTCGGACCCTGCTTTCCTGTTCTGCCCCTTTTTCCTCGCCTTCCCTTGGGCCCAGTCTTTCCTGGAGGTCCCCGCGGAGCAGAAGGGCATAGTCGAGTCCTTGTCGCGCAATACATCTCAAGATTAAGTAAAGTTTTCATCATCTTAACAGTGTTGGCATCACTCAAAGATGAGGTGTTCAACAAATGTTTTATTCCAGTCAATGATCTCTTAACTTTTGCTTTACCTTCACTAATCGTCTGTCCAGCAACTTCTGAAATTAACAATTAGTTTTTAAATTATTAAGCTATAAGTTATGAAAATAAGTTATCTCGCTCCACTACTCTTGGGTAGTCACAAAACCAAACAGGTTTTACTACAGCCCAGTTATAATGTCACCGAGGGCCTACGGTTAATTTTATACGTCCGTATCCAAGACGCAAAGATCTTTCCTTTGCAGATGTCAGAGCAAATGCTGCAGCACCTTCTCAATCATTTCAAGATCCGAAACCCAGGCCTCCTGTACGCCTTACGGTGAACAATTGCATCTTCGACATAACTGAACATTCGCTTTAAATATATATTAAAGTAACTTAGTTTATACGCCGGCTTGTATAAATTTGAAACCCGTCGAACGATTTTCACGATTGCCAAAGGGTTTGACATCCTAACCTGAATGTATTAACTAACGCATCTTAATGGTAGTAGACTGAGCATGCATTTGTCAATTTTAGCCGTGCCCGATTCAAATACCGTACTACAACTATGCTGAGCTCATTTGAACTTAGAAAATCCGACTTCTGCACGTTGTTTGAAACCAACCCGCGCCATAGTCGGGTAGCACGACAAGCTGACCCGTGTTACACGACTTTAGCTCGAGCTAATTGAGGCTTGTTTCAGACGCAGTGCTATTACTTGCTTAGCAATACTGTAGCACGTTGTTTGAAACCAACCCGCGCCATAGTCGGGTAGCACGACAAGCTGACACGTGCTACACGACTTAAGTCGAGTTTCAGAGGTGGGCCGTGCTAACTTAGCACGCCTTTAGCACGGCGTCTAAAACCAACCCGCGCGGTAGTCGGGTAGCACGACAAGCAGACCCGCGCTACACGACTTTAGCTCGTGCTAGTTAGGGCTTGTTATAGGGGCCATGCTTAACTCGCGAAGCAGACTTGAAGTGCTTAGCTCAGCACTACTGTAGCACGGCCGTTGAAACAGGCCATAGACCGTCCGGCGGTAAAGAGTTTAAGTATAATCGGTGCGGAAATACTTCACAACTATCGCCAATTCATTGAAGGTACACACTCTCGTTTGCGCAATCAGAGTTCGTGTGTGACAAGCCCAAAGTTTCATTTCCATGTAACTCTACTAACTCCTATAAACTTCTCAAAATTTCAGTTCCAATTAACTAACAATTAATTTCAATTCAGAAGAGTTGGGCAAGCTGCAAACTCCGTGGGGATTTCTAGCTAACTAACCTTTTTCCGATAAAGGAAACGGCTGTTCTGAAATACTACTTGCTGCCAAAATTGCCTCGAGCGCTTCGATTCTTCTACTTTGATCATCAAGCTTCACTTCTACTCTGACGAAGCCGGCGCCGTATAACGCAACGGTTAAAAACGTTAAAAAAGCGACGGGATAAATGGACACTTGACGAGTTGAGCTCGACATCTTCTTGAGAAGGGAAGGAAAAACAAACTCGTATTGACGTGGAAATACGCAGCCGACTTGCACGGTCACAAGCGAGTCACGTTTCACTATTGAATTACTAGGAATCTCAAGCATGAAATAGTCGCGAGTGTTTGGGCTGAAACGGAAATACAAAAAGGTCAAGTAAGTAGAATTAACCCTTTTTGCATGCTGCTAAATTCTCTCAACTAGAACACATACCTTTTGTTACCAGTTAAGGAGAATTTTGTTTTTCATCTTCAGTAATTTTCTCTATTTGATCTATTTTCATTTTCTCGTTCAAAAATTACTTATTTTGTATGAATCGTGTAATGAGTAGTTAGATTTTGATCAATAAATTGGCCGAGCCTGAAAGGGTTGAGGAAATAAGCAATTGCCAATTCAAAGCCGGAAATAAATCAAAGGTGGCTTTTAGCCAAAGCATGAAACGCGATTCAGCGAGATTGTTTAATGTTTGGCCTGCCACGACCGACAAAGAATTTAACGTCAACGTTACGCATTAACAGACACGTTTCGGAGAAAGAACATAAACATGAACATCAAGAAAATAACTCTCGAAATTCCCAATCTATTTATTATGGAGAACTTAAAATACTAACAATAGTCTGTAAAATTTTACCAGAAACAATCTCTTCCAACAAATGCGTTGCCAATTCGCTTTTTTGCAACGCGAACTGATTCGCAAACCGGTTCGCAAAACCAGTTCAACCTGTTCACGTAGAACCTACGCTTCTCTCGGCCGAATGCGAAATATATGGGTCCTCGTCACGAAGGTTTAATGATTGGTAAATGAGTGACAGAGCCCTTTGATTACATGACGGCGTTCATGCCTTGTGCATAACATGCCTTTTCAGGCAAAAAAGGACAAAGTTTATACTTCCTTCTAACGTTGCAACTCCTTACCAATCCAGCTAGGTGCCATTTTACTTTGGGCTTTTTTTTACTAAGTCTGTGCTTTCTATCTCGTGTAGTTTCGCTTTAAAATAAGTCAGATATATCTAGGAAGTTGCAATTGATGGCCACGCGCCAGCCGTTACGTCAATTGCACGACCAGAAGAGATAATAGCTGACTCGTCCCCAGTAGTCTCTGATTTTTCAACGCGCGAGAAAAGTTGCAAAGGCATAGACAGGAAACAGAGAACGGGGAGCCACCATCCTCTTATGCCCGCACATGCCTCCGCGCGCTTTCCGCTTTCCGCGCGTTTAAAAATGAAGACGACTGGGGACGAGTCAGAAAACAGTAACAGGGAACAAAAAAGTAACCTTGTGTTAAATTTGTCGTAAAGCCTCGACCACCTGCAACAAAACGTAATTTTATTTTCAACTTCTTTACAACTTAATTCTCTTTTTAAAATATTTGCAATAAAAGCCGTTTTGGCAACGGAAACAAAGAACGGTTCTGTCTTAGATTTTCTAAATGTCAAGAACAACAGTAAGCATGTTCCTTTGTTCATAGCGCCAGATGCAGTACAACTGGGCAGTGGTCACTCCCCTGAACACGTGAACGGATGACGCTGTCACACACTTTATCCACCAATCGCTCTGAAGTTACAAAGTAGTCCAGCCTCCTGAAGAATCCAAAAATATACACCACTTATTAACCGAGAGTGAGGTAATTACAGGGAAATCTCAGACCGAGGCCTTGATATACGTACGTATTGACCGGACAATACGGAAGTCAAGACATCAATTAAGTTCGCGGTCTGAGATTTTCTAACCAAAAGAACGAGACTAAAAAGTGAAAGAGCATCCACGTAAAATCATAACAATAAAACATGTGAAAAAAAAACAATCTCTGGATAAAAATTTTAAAAAAAGTTCTCGGCTGTCTTTCAACAGCCTATCTCAATTTGTGTTATTAAATTAAGCGTTCGCGGTAAAGTAAATTTGTAAGAAACGATGTTAATTAAAACGAAATTGGACCAAACGGATAAACGGTAGTAAGTCAATCTTGATCTACGTGAGCAAACCATAAATGCAAGTCGTAAACTGTGGTACATGGCTTCGAGTTTATAAGTAGTTTTTCTGCTGTACACGGTTACTTCAGGGTTTCTTGCGGATCGTTTTTACACATTTTATAGTTATGATTTCATCTGGATACTCTTCATTTGATACACATATCTTTCAAAGACTGGGCCAGAAACCCAGAAATTGGCGCGAACAGTAGTAAAGCAAGGGAACGTCTTACCCCGCGAAATGGATCGAGTCCTACGGCTGGAATGCATGATACTGCGCAGGGCTTGAAATAATTATCGGGCAGGCGCCGAACCCGTGGTCCGCTCAAACAAGATTTTGCTCGGACATACGGGTTTTTTACCGGACAAATTTAATTCATCTCAACGAGTTGCAATAGAGACTACCTTTGCAAGTTACACGATAAGCCTTTAAACAACGGCGGCTCAAAGCCAACTAGTTGCTATGCTGGTTATTCTCGGCGCAGCGGGGCGTGCAAAGAGCACTTTACAACACAGCAGATTTGCGGTCATGACTGACAACTGGAAAATTCGCAACTGTAACTAATTTCTCAACTAAAGTCCGTCTAGTTCAAAATCACTTTTTTTTTTCGGGAAAATGATAAGATTGAGTCATTTCCAGCATGATTGTCAGTATCTCAAAATTGAATTTTCTTTTAAAGCGAAAATGACCGGACATGTTGACCGATTTGTCTGGGCAATGCTCGATCCTGACCGGACATTGTCCGTTGACCTGCCGTTATTTCAAACGCTGCTGCGGTGGCCAATAAGATAAAGGGTACAATGTCACGTGTGTTGTGAGGGCATTGATCGTCTCAAAAAAAACGCTGCCTGGTTAGCCCTGTTAGTGGTAAGGCGCCAGTCTGTCGTGGGGGAGGCCTGGGTTCAATTCCCGGTGCCGGACTTTCGGTCAGGGTCTTAAAATAACTAAGAAAGTGCTGCTTTTGCTCTAACATCTGCAAACGGTTAGACCTTGGCGTCTTCTCGGATAAGGTCCCGGGTGGCAGGCCTCAAAGGAATGTTATAAAAACTAAAAAATTTTTTTTAAAAAACTTGGCAGCTAAGACAGACCAAAAGACAAACTTACCACCCAGTATTGCTGGCCCTTGCATTCCTCATGTACGTCCAGAAACTGTAAGAATGCTTCTTGTTCGGGTATAACTCACGGAAGGTATCCACAAAGCCTGCAGCTAGTAAGTCCGTAAAACCTTCTCTTTCCTCCTTTGTAAATCCCGCTGTCTTCTTGTTTGTCTTTGGGTTGGCTAAGTCTGTAAAATGTAAAGGGTGTGCCGGCTTTGTTAGCGACCATTCCGAAAAGATAGTGGCTGTACATTTTAGTACAACGCATTGTGAACCAATTGCAGGCTTTCAAGCACACCCAGGTGAAAAAGTAGGAAAAAAGACCAAAATTATTTTAAAGTAGGACAAAAGAAGGATTTCGAGGGGAAAAGGAGGACCAAAATTCTTTTAAAAGTAGGACAAAAGAAGGATTTCGAGGGAAAAAGTAGGACAACTGAGGGCTTAGAAGAAGGACTAAGAATGCAGCCTTTGGTACAGATCTTTGAAGAGGTACTGATAAACTGCTTCTAGTCTGCCTGTGGCTCGTTTCACTGATTATATGAGTGTGAGCCATCTGGACTGGACATGCCAGATGAACATTTGTTCGTCAAGAAATCTTCCTTGCGACATGTGGTCCAGGCTTTAACCCTGAACACCTGCAAGGCTTACTCCCTATTCCTGCATGATAAAACCTTGCACAATTTGTTGAAATTACAGCATATAAAAAATAGGAAAAAGTAGGAAATAGTAGGAATTTCAAGACAAAAGTAGGAATACTAGGAGAAGGTCAAAAAAGTTGGAAATAGTAGGAAAAGTAGGATCACTTGAAAGCCTGCAGTTGTGGAATTGCACAATTGTTGATGAACAGTAACTGTTTTGTGTTTCTATTTCAGCAACATATACAATTTGTCTGTATCAATTTAAAATCACACCGCTAAAAGAAACTCAGGGAAGGTGAAAACTGGTAAAACTCTTCTTTTACTAACAATTCACCGTGTTTGTCAAATGTGAGGTTGACGGATTCTTCCTTTGGCATTTTGGTGCTAGGAATTATGGGTAAATGCCATCTCTTGCATATCTTGTTTTTACTACTAGTTCCTAGTCGGTGGGGGAGGTTCATTTGTTGATCTAAGATACAATTAAGGACCAAAGATGCGCGTCTGCTGAATTTTTTCTTCTTTATGGAGTTGTACAGGATTTCGACTTAATTTTGCATTTAAGTAATGGTCCATGTAAGAATGAGAGAGCCTCCCATTGTTTTGCAGCATTTCGCTTTCTCCACACCAGAATGTTTAAATTTTCGTACTGAGAATACATACAAGTATACAACAGTTTTAAAGTAAAAAGCATTGAGATTCTATTTTAAAGCAATATTTCTTTTGTACTATAATATTTAAGCCAATCATAGAACTCCAAAACAAAAGCGAAGAAAATCTTTTTATTTTCAATGTTCCCCACATAGATTTTTCTTAAATTCAAAAACTGAAATGTTTCAACTAGAAAGGAATGAGTGAGCAGACTGGAAAGAAATACATCAGCTTACTTATCAAGATATTGTCCATTTTCAAAGTTAAGCCAATCAGATCAACAATTTAATGCTACTGCAGTAAGCACCTTTCTGCAGTCCATTGCAGTTGACCTTTCTATTTCTTACTCAGAAAATTACTTAACCCTTTTAACTTGTCTTACTCAAGGACAGCTCTCGAAACCATAGGCTTGAGCTCCTAACCAAATTATCTTCACTTTCTCCAGTCCCTCACCCACCTGCTATGCAGGCTATGAACTCCTATTTACCACTCAACCACTGTGCTGCCAAACACTAAGCACCAGTCTCACAAGTCTATAAGGTTTGAGAAAGGATTTTACAGCTGGTAGTTAAAACTTCTACTTTCATTTGGAAAACCTTACCAATTTCTTGATGAGCTACATTTAAATCTCCACAAAGAATGACACACTTTTTGTTGTCTAGCTTCTTAAGGTACTTTCTGAAATCTTTATCCCATTCTTGTCTGTATTCCAGTCTAAAAATTAAAAGTATATGTGGCACAATTAATAAGAGAAAAAGAACTTGGCTTAGACAAACACTGCAGTATGGAAATCTGCTCCTTCTTAGAAAAGTAGAGGGAAGGAGGCCTCAAGTAAGAACAAGGATGTGAGGGAGCTCTTATCAATGTGTAAAGAAGAGCACCAAGGAGAGAAAATAATTATAAGGATGGATCTTTCTTTAGGCAGAAGACATACACACTGAGAAAATCAATTCCATGAATTTAACAGAAGCAGAGACAAGCTGACTACTCATTAAGCACAGACAAAACAGAATTGATTTTTATCCCTCTACGGCCAAGTCAGTTATCAAAATCCAACTTCTTTTTACATAACACAAACAAAATAAGCCAATCTGGTAAACAGAAAAATGGAAATTGATCAAACATGGCTGACACAGGGTGTTGTGGGGTCAAGCTTGCCAGCTCAACCACAGTACAACAAACTTGATTTTGGGGTGTTTGATCAGCGATTTACATTACACCCGGTGAAAACTACAAGGTGATGTAAGAATTCATGAATAAATCTAAGCTCTAATCTGCAACCTTACGAAAAATGAAATTTAAAAGGCAAAACATAGAGTTACATCTCTGCTTTCTTCAAGTCAAGAAATTTCAGTTGGTATTCTCTGTGAACTCGATTGACTTTAAACTTCATACTCCATTTGACTACACACAATTAGCTAGTATTACACTCAAAATGCTGTAACTAAAGCTTTTACGAACAACATGCAGTGAATCATTTAACTATAAAAAAGGAAAAGGTGTTAATATTAAGTAATCAAAGTGTACAGTTTATTCAATTAACAGAAACAATACATGTTCACTAAAGGTTTTTATGATTAAAGAAACTTAGTACAGTGGGTGTGCAAGTTCGTGACAAAGGCCAATTACTGAAGATGAAAAGTAAAATTCTCTCAAACTAGTTTTATAATAAGTATGGGCTCTAGTTGGGAGAATTTATCAATACAACTGAGACTGAAAGTGTTAAGATATAAAGGCAGTGTACCATACCTGGGAAGTCCCCTTCCTGAGTTGGGTACATCTACAAAGATAATTTTTTTAAAAATGTCATGTATCATACAGTTTATTTCTAAAAACCTTTTAGTTGTAAGTGTTGTTCCAAGGTATATAGTTCAAAATAAAGGAATTTACTGTCCCAAATTATCAATATTTACTTTCTCCTCACAAAAACAGTCATTTTGTAACCACAAAAGAGAATTTAGGAAAAAAGGTAAAAACTGAAAACTGCCAACTAACTAAAGGGCCTAGTGCAAAAACAATGTGACTTGATGAAACACTAAACTCTCCCAATGGTTATAAAGAGATAACAGAGATAATGTAGGGAGAATTTAAAACTTCATCAAAAGTCACTTATATTGTTTTTGCACTACTAGACCCTTCAACTGATAACATGAAAACTAATGGCCTAAGTTGAAGGAGTATACCATTGCAACATATGCTTTATTGTGTTTTGGGTTGAAAGGGCTTAGTAATAAAATGTTAACATTCTGTTCTAAATATATTTACCATGTACACTTTTCATACAATAAGCTTTATCATCAAAGTAATAGTATTTGTTTATTATTATACTTTCCAAACAATCAAAATTACAATACTCCTTGTCGAACTTTTTATTAGACTCACAAGCTGTAACAAGGTAAAACTTGTCAAACTCAGCAGTGATTACTCTTCCTTCATTGTCATGCTCGGCAGTACCTGCAAAACAAAAAACTAACCAAAGTGGTGTACTTGCAGTTTTTGACCACACAAATACCTAACACTCAATACAAAGCCATAAACACCAGGGGAGGGGGGGGGGGGGTCAAAAGGGTAGGGATGACCATTGGAAAAGTCCCCAAAATTCCCTAAAAAATACCAAGGGATAAAAATTTTCTACACTTAAAAATACCTCTTGGTTTTAGAATTACCCTAAAAAATACCAATTGAAAGCTAAAATTTTTCCCTGGATAGCTAGTCGGTCAGCACTAAATCCCCTCGTGTTGTGCTGAACCTGATATGCATAAGAATAAAGGCACGCGCGTAACAGAATGTTCGCCAAAGGATGTCTCTTAATACTTCAGTACGCAAGTTTGCTAAAACACTGGTCTGCAAGCAGTCCAATGGCTTGGCGTTTTTACACCCTAAAAAATACCAGGCTCTAATGGTTTAACACCAGATTTCTTTTTACAACCCCTAAAAAATAAACACAATAAAAAGAAGATTTGAAACCAAACCCTGAGGACCAATTTGGTCCCAATCCTCCTGATTAATTACTAACTCCTTTCAACCCCAGCCAGTTTACCAACAGCTAACTCAAAAATCAACTGATTGACCGGCCCATTCAGAAGTACACTAAACACAGATCAATATTGTTGTATCCAACAAATTACATTTCTGGGACATTTTCAATCCCAGTACTACCTATATTATTTCTTGAAAAATAAATTTACCTATTCCATATGTAACTTTCAGTGGCTTTGTCTTGCTGTAAATCCTACAGATTTGAATGTAAAATAATTCATGTATTAAGCTGACTGATCAGAGGTACCTTGAACACAATTCAAAAGATTCAAAAGTGCACTCTTTCAAGAATTTATATCCATCAATTTTTTTATAACAACACATTACATACTCTTGCCTGGCCATTTGTCTCATGAGGAACACTGAGATCTCTTGCATTTACTGAACTTATTATTATTATTATTATTATTATTATTATTATTATTATTATCATTATTATCATTATTTTTATTAATATCATCATCTCACCCTACTCCACTGTATCCCTTTTGTTCTGCATAATTCCAGTAAGTATGATATCCAGGAAACTGGGCCTCCTGTAAGAAAAGGTCACAAAATTTGTACATGATTCATGCAACAGTTAAAAGAAAGAGCAACTTAACTTAAACCACCATAATGTATTTGCCTTGTTGTACATTAATTTTATTAACTCTCAGTCATAAACTGGTATATTGCTTGCGTAAATCGCTGATTGCTTAGCCTTGGGTTCATTGCCCACCCACGCTAGGGAGTTGAAAGGACGTCCACCTTTATTATATATGCAACACTGACAGTGTCCACTGACTGGGACATTAGACTGTTGGTCTAGTCTCTTGCAGGAACCGCAGAGCTATCGGGCTGAGTGGAATTTAGCCCAACCAATAATTTTGCCAAAGATAACTATTTAACAGAAAGTGACAAAGAAAATTTAACAAAACTTTATTTGGACTGAAAGAAATAAGTACATTGCATTCAGATTTCACCTTTGGCCCTCATTAGGTTGATCTATACTAATACAGAATAAACTTGCTTTTATTTCTTTGTTTTTGTACTATGTCATCATCTAAAATGCACTTTCTAATTCGTAAAGGCAAGGACAATTATATCATTAATTCTTGAAATTCCTGTTTGAATAAATATAAATAGATAAAAAGAAAATACGAACTAATTACAAAAAAAGACTTAAATTGACATGAAAAACTTTCTAATTCATATTAACTATTTTACTACTTGTAGTTTTTACCAACCTTAGGAACTTGTCCATCACTGCACTTTGTTTCTTGTATGCACAGAATGTCAGGATCCTCCCGCTTGACATATGCAGACGGTTTGCATTTCTTTGAAAAAAATCAAGTTTAAATAGCAAACACTAAATAAATCTCATTTTTAATTAACTGTACCACTAGTGAGTTTCTACTAGCCTCCCAGTCTAATTCAAAATTAAATGTAGTTCAATTCATTTGGGTGATGCTTTTAAAGAAAAAGAAATTATTTGTATCTCTAATTGGAAACTAAACAATTGCATGTTTCAATCAATGTGATCATTTTGAGAGGTCGAACTCTGATATGCTGTAACGAGCTAAAAGCAAGACAATGTGTAAGAGAAATTTTACACTTGCCTGTGGTTCATTATAGCACGTCAGAGTTTGACTTCCTAGGTCTGAAGATGATCACATTACATACTTTGTCTTGTTTCGACAATATTGTAAAACTGTAGGAAAGGGCTTGGTATAAGGAATTGTTAGTTACTGTAGGAAGCCTTTTCTCTTATCAGGAAAAAGACAGCATTGCATATTAATTAACAAAATCATTCTTGCTTCTGTGAATGAGTGAAGAGTAAAATAGTAAACTAAATCCACTTACCATCCAAGCTCTGATACCATTGACATTCCAGGAGGCAATAGTCCAGTTACTTTTCCTGGCATGGATGTGATAAGATGTAGAACTGATCAATATATATTTTGCAGGCAAGGCGATAAATTAACACGATGTATAAATTATTATGTTTATACACTATAAAAGACATCTTGTGATTATGGTTCCCTTGTTGCTATTGTTTAATAAACCATTCTTTTTCAAAATTAAAGAAGCAGTTAGTATTGGGCGTACCAGGTTAGACAAATCTAATATTCTATATCATATTTTTTCAAGTCTTAAAAAGTGTTATAACTGCCTTGACATTTTGTAGGCATATTTTACATATTTAGGAGTAGTACATTAATAATTCTAAGCTCTTAAATTTTTTAGTTTTTTATCCAACCTGTTGCTTCAGTGAATACTGCCTGCTTCCTATATAAAAACACAAATTATCTTACTTTCCACTCTTGTGTTTGTTATCTGAGGAAAAATCTGCCCAGCTAGGTCCAGCTTCCCCATCACTTCCACTTGCTGAAGATTTCCTTGCTTTTTTGCTTGTTTTTCCCTCGTCATCTGAAGCAGGTCTCTTCTTTGTTGCCTGGTGAAAGGTTTACTCAAATATATATATATCTAAACTGATCATCATTCTATCTTAATGAAAGGTGTGCACTTGATCATAAATGTATAATTTTATGTTAATTGGTGCTCTATATAGAGAATAATTTATTAGATGGCCACATGGGGTTTTGAGTTTTATCTTCAAGTGCTGTAAGAATCTCTCTTTATCTTATAGATACTGAAGAAATTCCTGGTACACAAAATCAAATTTCCTTAATAGAGCTGGCTGGCACCTGAGAGGGAAGCTCTCTGGTAATTGGCTTATCATATCAGTAACCATGGTAGCAACAACATCCCCACACATAAAAAGATAAAAGTAGTATCTTCACTCAATCTATGGGACTTGCATGGTGAAATGGCAGATCAGATCTGAAAACTTAGACAGGTGTTTTTAAAAAATTAAAGGGGCAACTGGGAAAGGTTGAGTAAGGAGGGGGGTGGGAGAAGAGAAAGGGGGAAATGGGGAGATCAAAGGGCATGCTCCCTTGTAAAAGTTTTTCAAAATTAGAACATCAAAAGTTGCAATTCCTGCACTTTTCGCACATTGTACTGAAAAGGTTGGTGAGTGTTATTTTACCACAATACTTTGCAAGCTTTAATATTTATTACATATCTTTGCATGGGACTTACAAATGCCATGTTCGTATTTCATGTTTACAAAGTTTATTGTCTGAAAGAGTTTCGAACTAATACACTGCATATAGAGTGTCGATCCAACGTACTCGCGTTATTCTTCTAAATTTTGTTGCATTCTTTCATCGAAAGACAACTCACTTTTGACACGTCTGACGCAGTTTCTAGTCGGCTCACAAGCTATCAAACTGTTTAACTCTAACAATTCGTTAAGTCTAACTGTAGCCGCGCTGTATATAGTTTCAAGATCTCTGTTTTCAGTCAATTCGTGTTGCAAGAGCTGAGAACGGGCAAAGTTATCAGCGGATTTCATAGCAGAACCGCGGTTTATATTCTCTGCAAAGCAGAGCTGCAGCCGAGGGATTCTACACAAATTTGAGGACCAAACAACAAGAAAATACCACAATACCTTGGTTTTTGTCCTTTCTTTAGGCGGCATGCTTATTTTCACGTTTGAATCTTCTCCACTCGAACCTAAAGTCCTCACGATTAAACGGGAAAAACACGACGATCGTAGTTCAAAACGACAACTTGTCAACTGCAACATGCGCCAAATTGTGTTGTGTTCCGAGGCTTCTCGTCGCCCGAAAATTGCGCGGGAAACGGTAACTTCGAGGGAAAATCGAGGGGGTGGGGTGGGAATTTGACAAACTGCATAAATTATAAGCAGCGCACATTTCACTCGGGCTGAGGCAGAAGGCGCCGAGCAAGGCAAGCAAGTTGAACAAACTCCTGAGTAACGGAACCGTCATTTAACCGCAGCAAGCCGGCGTGGGGGAATAACAGGTACAACTATTGTTATTTTTGCCTTTGTTATTACGTTTTCTAGCAACTTTTGTAGAATTTGGCTGGCCGTGAACTGTCCCTTTTTGTGGTTTGTACACGTGTTAAACACCTGGGCTCCGGGCTATATTACTATGCACACTGCATAAGTTATCAGCACTGCAGCGCATGTAGGATTTACACGACAACAGCGAAGGAAAGAGTAGAGTATGTGCAGGATTCAAGTAACATCAAAAAGTTGCAAGATTGGATTACTGTCCATACTCCATAAGCACAACAGTGGCAAAGAGGTTGATAGTTTTACTGCATTTTTCATTAAAGATTATTTGGACGACCTTGCCGCTATTTCCTTAGTTTTGGGAAATTTCCTTATGGTATCAGCGAAAATCGCTGTCCCCACCTTTCCCCTAGGCGGGGAAGGTGCAGGGGGGAGGGGTGGGGGTGCAGGACCGCTTTAAGCTACGTAAAACGGCGAATACACATCCGACGAATCAAGATGAATATAAGTTTATTGAAAGCACATGCAAGAATCTTTTTACTCATTAGATTGTCGTTCGTGAAGTGAGCTATGAATCCTTGCTTACATCCGGAAAGCCTGTTAAATAAGTATCAGTTCTAGTCACAATATACCGACAAGCACGATTGACACATGAAACAAGCCGTATATGTACCTATGTTATGACAAAGCATTAACAAAGCGCAAACTACATTGTCTTTTGATCTTTATAAAAGAAACAGACCAAGTTGATAAAGGTTTTGAAACTTCTTGTTTTCGCGGCTTTGGTGATTAAGTAGATGTATTTTACATGTTTAAATATTTACAAAATAGTAAAAATAATCTCAAACTTCAAAAACTATCTATTTGAGGGTTAAGATTTCTTTGCTTTAGCGATCGATCCGTCCTGGTTGTAGAACACAACATCTTGTGGTTGAAAAGTGCCACGCTTCTCGTTAAAACTGCCCTGAAATAACAAACAAAAACAACTGATCGATGGCAGCCGGCTGATGCATGATGGGAGCCGGTTTCTCCACAGGCAACCCAAGCTCTTATTGCTGAAAGAAAAGATCAACAAGGCATTATACATTCTTCAAGAGCGCAGTCCTCTCTCGTAAGACCTGGACTCTCGAAACAGGTCTGTAAAATGCCTTATCAATTGATCTTTCCTTCGCCTTCGGCAATTATAAACGTACACTCAGCTCTATTTACCTTGAGCACTATCCAACGGCCAAGAAAATAACATCCATCTATGTTTATTCTATACGTATGTGTTAGCGTCCAAGTGGAGGCCATTCTAGTTCAGAGTAAAAATGTTTAAACCTGTCAAAGCTATAGTTTTTTACCTCCCACAGGTTTTCTACTCCTTTCATTGTAATATCTGTAACACGGTCTCCCTTTGTCAGTGGTATTTCCCCATCGCCAGAATGTAAGGTGCAAAAATCAGCCGTCACAACAGCATACATTCCACTAACTGTAGAGTCATCAGGCTGTCTACCTCGGTTTACTGATTCCAAAGGAAATATAAATAGCGACAAAAGTAAATACATGAAATGCTTCAATATGGCCTTTAACAACCCGAAAGTCTTAACTCTTCCTATAAAGAGGTGAGCGAGGCGGCCATTTTGAAATTTTGTTCACACGGAGGCTATAAACACCTCGCATAATACGTCACCAATCAGAGCAGAGGAAATTCTATAATCACCTGAGTAATGTTACTAAATACTGATATAACGTGTGCTGTAATTGGTAAAACAACCCATGTTTTTCGAGAGTTTAATAACATAGAAAAGTGTGTTTTATTGTTTTTCGCTACACTGGTTCTTACCAAAATTTTTGTTAATGATGGCGAAAAACATTTTCGATGATGCTTTTCATCTGCGGCGGCTTTCGTTCTTTGATTATTTCCATTTTCTCATAACCAAATATCTTATTCTGCAAGAGTTATGTAAAGGGAAGGTCGATATTGACAAGTGTGTAGGACTGATTATTGTTGATTTATTAATCTCTATAAGAGATGAAGGTTTAAATATGTTCCTATCAAGCAATCATACATTAACTAAATACCAATTAATTTAGACAATCAATGCGATCTAATTCAATCTAACTAATAGCATATTTTCAAAGCAACTCGATTTTGGTGTGGTTTCCATCCTTGGTCAGTCCAACCGCCAGACTCAAGGATATACTCCTTCCCGTGAGTCACGGGCTTGGGCGTTCTGGTCTCCAAATGGAGGCGTGGGTTC
>JAOBAT010082030.1:7064-19237 GCA_026413305.1 Hydrozoanthus tunicans
AATTCTGAGCCAATTAATTGATTAATTACCATTTTAGGTCAAATCCTTCCGGGGAACCTTAGATTGAATCGGCAGGCTGTGAGAGTCCCGTAGATGCCCATTAGAATCAATTCTGAGCCAATTAATTGATTAATTACCATTTTAGGTCAAATCCTTCCGGGGAACCTTAGATTGAATCGGCAGGCCAATTAGGATAGATACTAAGCCAAAGTTTTTTAGGACTTAAAATTTTAAAAAAGATTGATTTCATTCTAACTAAAATTATTAGACAAGTCAGAATGATTTTGACTTTTAGTTAATTAAAGTTTAACGTTACTTGTTTAATGTGCCTAGACTCCACTGAGAACTCTGCCAGACCATATACAAAGACCGGAGTATGCATTAACTGGTAATCAAATCCTTAGTTGTTAATACTAAAGGTAGACTGGTAATTACAAATTGTGAGTGAGGTGCTGCAAGGCTTTTAAATAAATGTCCATTTATGAACTAGAGAACCTTTTTAAATGCCCTATCAAGCTTATTCTTTTTATTTCTAAAAATGAAAAATAGAACCCTTCGATAATAGTAATTTTCGAAAATAAAACATTTAAATTATGCTAATCCTGTTAGATTTTTTTGGTTCGAAGGATGCAATGCTAACGTAGCAAGAGGCATATGGCATAGCATGAGGCAGAGACAAACTTTTATCTTAAAACACTGGATTCTGGCTACAATAGTCACGTTGTTATGAATTATTCTCTTGAAATTGTTTGAAATAAAAATTTTCTCATTTTTTTAGTAGAAATGAACTTTTCATACAAAACATTACTGTTATGCCACAGGTTACCAGTCCTGGCCTGCTCCTTCAAAATTCACATTCCAATCCTTTTTTGATTATATCATACAATCTGAAAAGTAAAACAATAAGCTTTATAGGGACTTTAAAGAACCAGACACCTCAATATTTACTCAAGTATTATTTTATATAATAATTATATAATTATCTTTTTTTTTTCTTTTGATTCCCGTATACTTCAAAAAATCAAGACCATTTTACAAATTCCTAGCTAACTGACACCAGAAATGCAATTCCACCAGAATCACAGTTATTACTGACTTCACCTTTTTTCTTCTCCTTTGTCATTTGCTCAAAAAGGATATTACTGAGAGCTTTAATTTTTGTTTGCTTCATAAAAAATTTCAGGTATACCAGAAGCAGAGATGTCATTTAAAGGTAGCACACAGATCAGAGTTTTAAATGAGGAGCAGATAAAAGGAATGAGAGCTGCTTGTAGGGTAGGTGAAACTGACTTAGAGTCTATTAATAGCTATCCAGCTAGTTTCAATTGGTGCAAAATATGCGGCAGTTTAAAACTGGAACGAAACGCCTCCAAACATCAAAGCCAGTACCTCCATCAAAACCTTTAGGAAAAAATTCAAAGACTTTCTTTTGAAACAGTAGCAATACTTTTCTCTATAGTTTTCGTTATAATATATATAGTTTCTTAAAGTAAAGTATTTACTATTCACCTGTCTACCACTACTATTTCTGATTCCAAATAACGTTCACTATTATCATATATTAATCTTTTGTTCGCCTATGTGAAGTAATATAATCAACATCTCTGTTAAACCTCTACCGCCCCTGTATGTATATTCAAATCTAGAAGGGTGCAGGGTTGCTAGATTAACCCTATGGTTGTAAATCCTGTACCCTCCACTCTTAAAAACTGTTATTTTATAAAAAAAACTTTATACATGTGGAAATAAAAAAACGTTGAAACTGTTGAAATCCAGACTTCATGGTATGTTTAGAAGTAACTTTGGCCACTGGCAATCTTTAGACCTGCGGGCATTTTCATGACATTAATTACTAAAATGTTGTTTTTAAAAACAGGTGATTTTGAACATTAATATTTTCATTCTGGGTTTAAGAAGTCCTGGAAAAGCCCTGGAAAAATATAGAAGTATAGCCCTGGAAAACCCTGGATTTTTAAGTTCTGAAGGCGTACGAACCCTGTTAACCCCTTTGCTACCAAGTACATATATATAATATGTCCTCAAAACAAACACTTCACTTATTGCCCGGTTGCCCAAATAAAATCACATCACATACTCTGGTGGCTGAGAAAACACAAAAAAGCTGCCGGTCTCTGGTTGGTAAAGGTCCAGGTAGGGAAGGAGTTAAATTAATAAGCCCCACATCAGGAAGGTTGAAAAATAAATAAGCCCCCCAGGGGCTAATTAGAGCAATTAAAATAACTTATCATCAGGTGGCACAAGCCAGTTTGTATGTGAGTTGGAATCTTTTAAAACCAGACTGATACTATTCCCTTTCTCTCCCCCAGCCATCATTCTTGCTGCCTTCCTTTGTTTCTTGTCTCTTCTTCCATGAATTCATTTGACACCCTTTACAAGTCTATAGCTACCAATGATGCCTCCCTTTTCTATCCACTCCCTTCTTTCCCCATCATTCTTGTTGCCTTCTTTTGCCTCTCATTTCTTCTTCCATCAATTTATTCCCTTTGTCTACCAAGCCTCCCTTTTCTGACCACATCCTTCTTTCCCCATCTTTTTCTTAGTCCCCTCTATTGCCCTCTCAGTTCTACAGCTGCTCCTCTTCCTCTCTCCTACTCTTCCAAATCTTTTTCCCTCCCACAAATAACCAGCAGCAGCTGTACACTTATAGTATTATTGTATTTCAGCTAGCCAGAGAGTGTTTAGATGAAGCTGCTAAGGCTGTTAAAGTTGGAGTGACAGCTGATGAAATTGACAGAGTTGTACATGAGGTAAGGCAACACTTTTACCCCATTGGTAAGGCGCCAGTCTGTCACACAGGAGACCTAAGGGCTCAATTACCTGTTTGACCTTCACTCAGGGTCTTAAAGTCTCTATAGCTAGTATCAAGCTTAACTTTTTACTTTTTTGATTTAAACTGTTGTCATCTATGAACTCAAAATTTGAATAGCCAAAGAGAATTTTCATGTCTAAGTATGCTTTTTAATCAAAAAAGATTGAAACATAAATTTTGACCAAGCAGGGTGGAGATTGGTAACCTGTGATGTAGCAGCAGTGCTCAGTTATGTGGTTTTTGTTTTAAAATTTTCATTTCTGTTCAAAAATGTCATAAAACTTCTACTTTAAACAATTTCAAGGGAATAATTTATTGACTAAAGTTATAACAACGTGACTATTGTAGCCAGAATTGAACTTTTTGAGATAAAAAAGGTTGTCTCTGCTTTATACCTCCTGCTATGTCATGTGCCCGCTGCTGCATCATCATTGCACGCTTTTAGTCTAAAAAATATAACAGGAATGGTGAGAAAAGGTTTTATTTTCAAAAACTACTATTATTAAAGGGTTCTAATTTTCATCTGGAACTTAAAGAAATAAGCTTCAAAGGGACTTGAATGTAGACTCTGCTCTCTTTGTGTAAAACAACCCTATACACTCATTTTGAAATCAAGTCTCTGACTGACTGAGCAGAAAATGCTGCCATTGCTCTAACATCTGCAAACAGTTAGACCCATGCATCATCTCAGATTAGGGCATGTTTACAAACTGCATGTCTTAGTCGGCAGTCCCCAAAGAGGACCTTGAGTCCTTTTGCCTGTTCTTCTACATGACTTCTTGAGTGAAATTCTTGAGACAAACCACCATAAACAAAACTAAACACATTGAGGACTTTACCATGCTGTGTGTGACAGTATATACATGTGTGATAATAATGTAAATTTCATATTATGTAACTGCATGAATTTCCCTTTCATAGTTGTTTATAAATGCCTAATTGGATCAGGTTTAAGAAGTGACCAGACAAAGCAAGTTCAGCAAAAGTTGTTCAAAGCACAATGTACCATTCAGAAGTTGTATTCATATACACCATAATTAAGTACATTCTACGGTTGCCAATGGTGCAGTTAGCATCCTAGGGTTGTGAGTTCGAGCCCTGGTCAGATCACTGTGTTGTGTCCTTGAGCAAGACACTTAAACTGATTTGTTGCAGCCAACTCAGCTACAGTATGTAAATGAGTACCAGTTCTGCTGGGGGCTAACCTGTGATGGATTCAGTGACCTATCCAGGGGGAGTCAAAGACTCTCATCCACTTAGTACTATGAAAACTGCCAGCCTAGTGAGCCATTTAGGCTCGAGAAAGGGTTTAGCATTATTTCAATTTCTATGCATGGTTACTATGTTATATATGTTTCAGTAAAGAAGTGTGGTATTTCCTTCACCTGGGGACTAGTACTATAAATTATAAATATTATTAAAAAATCCCATTCTTTTTTTGGTAATAACAATCGTGTTAATATGAAGTGCCTCAAGGTCAGTTTCAAAAGAAAGTTCTTAGGACTGGGACAAAAATTTTTTTTGTTGCAACTTCCACATTGTTATGCAGCATCACCCAGCTTTCTTCAAGATTTCGATGTTTTCAAAACGTTTTCCTTTCAGTTTTGTATTGAGAGGAATTGTTATCCATCTCCATTAAACTACCATGGGTTTCCTAAGTCATGTTGCACGTAAGTACCAGTACCTGTCTTTTTCTATCAACTAAGAAACAGAATTATTGCATAATTTGACATCATACACTTAATGACTGCTCACAGTTGATGTTTCCCGAGGGAGCAGTCATTATTAGATGAGTTTGTTATATAGCTAACACAAGCAAAATAAAGTTGAATGTAGGAATTGTCCTGCTATCAAATTGATAATGCGACTGCAGTGTTCACTGCTGTTCAACGATTTTTGAGATGTTGACCAGCCAGGGAATTTTTATTTGAACCTATCCATGTGATCTTGATTGAGTCAATAAGGACGTATATTTGCGAAGTCGCACAAGTTTGCTATTTAACAATAGGTGTTTATATACAAGAAAGTTCAATAATAATTTTCTAAGTATGATTCACTCAAACTAATATTTCTTTCTTTCATATTGGCCTACACAACTAGTTTTCAAGACTTAGTGATTCTAGCAAAATTTGGAAGAATGATAATACTGGATTTAAAAATGGAGAATGCCAGGTGTTTTATTCTACCAACACTATTTTTACACACATATGTACTGAATTATATTATCTTCAAGTTGTTTAAATGACAAAAACACTTAACTTCATGTGAGTAGCATCAAAAACTACAGCACTTGAAGTACACTTTCAAAACAAATTTTAGATCAGGGGTAGCCCAGTAATAGTATTTAATGCAACGACAATTACTTTTTTATGTTTAATAAGCCAGTTTGGAATTTCAGAAACACATGTCAAGTGAAATGTTCTTCAAATTTAATTTATTTATTTGTTTAAGTTTCATGAATTTTACATTTTACATGAGGCGTGCATGTATTTCTGAAATGTCAAACTGGCTTATTTACACTATCTTGTAATATTTCAGATCAGTTAATGAAGTCATTTGCCATGGAATACCAGATCTAAGACCATTGGCTGATGGCGATATTTTAAATAGTAAGTAAACTGTTCCATTCCAGCCACCAGACTATGTTTTCCCAGCTCAAGATGCAACCTCCGGGGGGAGGGGCCTCCTCAATATATAGTTTCTGGCTAAAAGCAGGAATTTTCGAATAGGAATTTCAAATTTTATAGCAAACTTCTGTAACTCAGAAAATGGATAGCTTCTTGTAAAGTCTGAGATAAACCTGATTTCATTACCTCAAAATAACTGAAGTTCAGAGGTGAGAACCAATAATTTACATTTTCTTGCAACAATGTTATTTGGTCTACATTAAGCAGCCTACAAAATAAAGCATACTTTTTTTTCTGTGGTAGTGGCTTAATGAATATCTACCTTGTGCCTTTGGCACTCATTAGATATTCTGCCACTATCCAACTCAATTGAAGTAGAATATAATGTGTAAATTCAGGCCTGAAGATTTCACGGAAACGATCGTTCCCCGTAACGTGTCGGTTACGTGCTGGCAAAATGACGGAACCGAAAAATGGCTTCCGATGACGATATGAACAGAATCAGTTGAAAAATTTTGTAAAAATGGCTACAAACTGTTGTTTTGTGTCGTTGTTGTTTGAATTACAATAAATCTAATGGTTGTTTAGAACCCTCAAAGATTCAAAGAACTGCAATCTGCGGGAGCAAATTGTATTTTACATTTTGTCATAGATGCACGCGTAATGTTTGCTTACCAGAAATACATTTATTATAAAATTCCAACCCTGCTTTTTTATAGTTTCTTTATCGAAAAAAAAAGTTTCCCATGATCAAAATTTACAGAACCGAAAAGTGGTTTTTGACAGTTTCCCATGAACCAAATGCATGAAACCGAAAACTGGTTTCCGACAATTTCTGAAATATCCAGGCCTAAAATTATTCCAAGAGCTCGCGTTAGGTATGAGATGGTAATAAAAGCAGCTGTTAAAACAGCTTAAGAGGCATGTAGTTTCGAATTGGCCATAAATCATATCATATCCAACAAGTGCAAATGGAGTGATTGTTGTATTAAATTTCTTGAGTTTGAATTTCTTTGATACTTGAAAATGATAGTTAAAGTTTATTTAGAACCATATATGAACTTTCGCAGCACTAAACAGTAAGTATCCTTATGATTATGGTCAATTCGGTCAATATGAGCTTATAACTCATATCGAGTGTTCAAACCAATGAAAACGCTAGAAAAGCGATATTTGAGGTTGAATATTTTTTAACTGTTATGCAACAAAGCAGATGTTCTCCAAAAGTTGTATTTTGAGAAGGGTTTAATAATGGTATTTTCTTGTCTTCTGGTCAACAGTTGATATCACGGTGTTCTACAATGGCTTCCATGGAGACTTAAATGAAACGTTTTTTGTTGGGGAAGTGAATGAACAGAGTAAAAAACTGGTCAAAGTCACTCACGAGTGTTTGATGAACGCCATCAACACTGGTATGTGTTTAAGTAAAGTTAATTAGACACTGGACATTTCCTATTTCTCAACAACTGTATTTAGTATTCATTCTTATAATTATATTTACTCTTTTGTTTATTGTTGCTTAATATAGATTACTTATAGAAACCAACCATACATATGTTATTTATATTAGTTATTACACATTATTCAAAATTACAGTATAATAATATATATATATGTATCAAAATGTAACATCTTTGTGTAAGCTTCAAAAACAAACTTCATCTTTACATATTCTTCGTCATGTGTTCCTATCGTAGTAAAGCCAGGTGTGCGGTACAGAGAAGTAGGGAATGTTATTCAGAAGCACGCCCAGTCACATGGTTACTCCGTTGTTCGGAGTTACTGTGGCCACGGAATTCATGAGTATGTATGAAGCGAGTTGTTTACTAGAAAGTTCACGTGACGAAAATACGTAATGCAGTAAACTGATCACACGTCACCAAACTCTCAGGACTGGACTAGTCATCTTGTGCGGGAGTACCCATCGCACCCCCGTCTCTCCCTCCCTAAGCTGTTCACCGCTTTGACGTTTTTAACTCATTCTATGCGCGCATGCGCAATGAATGAGTTGTTGTAGTGAGAAGAAAGTGTCTGTAGAGTTTTAATTGTGGACAGATATAAATTTACCCTAATCACGGGATTCCTTTTGAGCACGAGGAGACAGTGATCTTGAAAGGAAATTCGTCGCGCTCTTCTTAGGAACTAAATTTTGTTAATCTATCTTTATTTCGTGTTTTGGAGTTTACATGAGAAAATATACTCATTATGGAGAGAATTGTCTGCCTAGCTGTGGACCAACTTGTAAATTACGACCCGGGATTTGATAAATGACAGGCTTTTTGCTCATTGTCCTAAAAAAAAAACCAGATAACTGTGGCAAATGAACAGGACAATTTTGAATTTCCGTTCAAACGTTACCCAAATACGAATGAGTTGGCTCTTAGTCCTTTTGATTATACTTTATTTATTTTACATTTCCATATTTTACAGATTACTAAAAGAGAAAATAGATATACAGTATTTAGGTCAAGTATTAGTACATGAAAAGTCATAGAATTTGAAAACGCATTTTCCAGGCCTGGAAAAGTCAGGAAATTTGCATGGGGGAGGTCGTTGGAATGGTCAAGGTCATGGATATGGCATGAAATGTTGTTATTTGTTTTGATCTTAATTGGGAAAACTAATTTTCTTAAAACTTAGTCTTGAAGTCCCTTTCAAGCTTATTTTTTAAGTTCCAGATGAAAAGTAGAGCCCTCTAACAATAATAAGTTTTGAAAATAAAACCTTTTCTCGCCGTTCTTGTGGCATTTTTTAGACTCGGAGCGAGTAATGATGACGTAGCACGAGGCATATGACGTAGCACGAAGCATAAAGCAGCGACAATCTTCTTTATCCCAAAAATTCAATTCTGGCTACAATAGTCACATTGCTGAAACTTTAATCAATGCTTTATTCCCTTGAAATTGTTTGAAATAAAATTTTTAACAGAAATGAATTTTTTTAAAACAAAAACCACATAACCTTTGCTGCTACGTCACAGGTTACCAGTCCCCGGTCTGCTCGGTCAAAATTTACATTCCAATTTTTTTTTGATTAAGAAGCATACTTAGACATGGAAGTTTTCTTTGGTTATTGGAATTTTGAGTTCATAGATGACAACAGTTTTAATCCAAAAAGTAAAAAAAATTGAGCTTGATAGGGACTTTAAATTACAAATTTAAGTGTTTTGCTCTAAATTCAAGAATGTTACATTGTCTTTAGGTGTAATTGGTGTTTAGAGTTCTGAGAGTTGCATTAGTAGCTTGTTTGGTTTTTTTTTTAAGTGAAGTATTTGGTTTTTCAATATTTTTTTGGTCGCGGAAAAGTTTTGGAATTTCGTCCCTCATTTTCGGTGTGAACAATGACAAGGTGAATTAAACTAGAAAAACCGAATTTAGATGACAATGAAGGAAATGCTTAGTATCTAAATAAACTGTTCTGTGTATCATTTATCTTATTTCTCGACGAATTCTGCAGGTTTTTCCATACCGCCCCAAATGTACCACATTATGCCAGTAAGTATATACGCCGAAAGTCGCCGTAAGTCTAATGTATGATTACTAGGAGTAACGCAAGGCTAGGAAAAACGAGCGTGACGATTACAAAATGAAGGACACCGCGGGATTTTGACGAGATATGTAGAATGTGATCATTTATTCCCCTTCTCGAAATAAGTATTGGATTCTAGAACTATGATTGATTTACAAGAGTATCACATTATAGGGAGTTAAAATGCGTAGCGGCTTTTTTTTTAGGCGAGAGGCAGAGAGTCAATCGCGCGGGCCGTCATGTTGAATCGGGGGATTAAGCAAAATATTTCAAACCACGGAATATTCATGTTCATTTCGGAATATTTTCCAAATATTCTTATTCCAGAGGCAAATATTCATATTCCCTGGTCTGGCTGGCCTAATAGTCCTATTCAGAGGTTAAAATAGTCAAATACATATTCCGAGGCCAAAAATATGCGAATATTCATATTCCAATACAGTGGAATCCCGGTTTAACGATCTTCGGTTTAACGATATTCCCGGTATAACGATAAACACTCATTTCCCCGGCAAAAGTTATAGTAAAATGTATGGGGCAGAACCCCGGTTTGACGATCGGGATTTGTTCCCCGAGAGCAAAATCTTTCCCGGTATAACGATAAAATATAGCTTTAGATCATTATCAATTTTGTGAATCATTTGATATTACAAAGTATTAATAACAAATTTATCGACTATTATACATAGAGTAAAAACGCGTACGTCACCTTTTTCCCGGTATCACAATATTTTTAGAAATTTTCCCACAATATCGTTATACCGGGAATCTCGGTATAACGATATCCCGGTTTAACGATATAATTTTGACGCCCCCTTGGAATATCGTTAAACCGGGATTCCGCTGTATTCCGCTTTACCCCCCTATGTTGAACGCTCGAGCAAGAAAAAAATTGCTATTTTTTGCATGCGCGTTCACGTCTCGTGGCGGCACACTCAACATTTGGTCTCCCCCAAAACACAGCCGCTATGCAGGCTAGAACAATGTCGGAGAGCACAGTGAACACGAAATGAACACAGAAGTCTAATGGATAATCAATAAAACATCAAATCACAATAGGAACACTAATGATTTTTCCTCGTCAGAAAACAAAGCCGTTGGTGTGATGAAGCCGGGTCATACATTCACAATAGAACCCATGATATCAGAAGGTGTGTTGAAGATTTCTTCACTGAAGCCATGTATTACAACGCTTGTTGTTATACACCTATACTTTCACTCAACAAAACGAGCACTGTGATTGGTAGGTTCTTGGTCACGTGCCCCTGGTCAAATTCAAATGTATCCCGCTCGGGATACAATTGCGCAGTTTTTGCCCGCCCGCCATGTTTGTTTGTTTTTGCTATATGATTGTTTAAGGGAAAGTCTATTTTCCCTCGAGTCCTGATGTTTCCTGAGACAAATCGGGGCGCTTTGGAAAACAAAACTAACTTTTTCCCAAACTTACATTTAAAGTGTTTATTATATAAGTACTGAGATATACTTGTTTGCAAATTAAGAAATAAAATTCGTACCAGCTTTTTTTCCTGAGTTGTGATTGGTCATACGGTCTTTTTCACTAGTGACGAAAGTTGTATCAAGTTTTCCCGCCTTCGCAGTTGCTCTTTTTTGACAACGGTTTCAATGACAATGGCTGTGTCGGCTTCTTCAAGATTTGCTCAAGTTTATAGAAAATCAAGAAAACGAAAAAACAGTTTAACGAAAAACACAGTAGAATGTTGCACTTTTACAGGAATTCCTAGTATCATGTAAACAAGAAACAGAAAATAGAAAAGATTTCACCATCACAACTCTACGACTATCTGAGCGAGTTCGTCCTTGCTGTTCGTAAAAAAGATAGCAACGAAAAATATGAACCAAATTCTCTCCGTTCGATGTTTGCAAGCTTTGAAAAACACCTAAAAAAGGCAAAATTATGTCTATAGTTCATTCAAGGACAGAGAGTTTGAACGAGCAAGAATGGCAAGTGGAGTTAATGACAGATTAAACTTAAGACTATCAAAAACTGTTTGTATTTGTTTGTTATTTTTATTTGTTTTTGCATTGTGTACTATCTCAGTACTTGTATAATAAAAAAATTACTTCATGGTTGGTTCACTTGTACGACATTTATTCACAACTCGTGAATAAATGTCGTACACGTTCACCAACCATGAAGTAATCTCTATATATTGTTTTCTCTCAAGTTCCCAGTAATGTTTCCCCATTTCGTCTCGGAAAACGTCGGGTCACTCGGGAAAACAAAACTAACTGTTTCCCTGGGAATTATAGATTAAGTGTATACTGTGGCTCGCCGAAGTCAAGTTATACAGTCGAATGCCGATAATTCGAACCTTCAAGGAAAACTGAAAAACCTTCCGAGTTATCGGAATACTGGAGTTTTTGGAAGGCCGGGTTCGAACTTGTACAGACTCTAGTTAAAGTTTGTGTTAGTGAGAGTTCGAATTTTCGCCGGGAGATTCGAGTTAGTGAGGGTGTGAGTTTCCAATAGTTGACTGTATTCACTTAATTGAGCAATGGCCACTGGGGTATAAAAAATGTATGTATATATTTTTCATTTGCTGCAGACAATACTAGAAGCACACGCGAGACTGTGTTATCCCTTATTAATTCGGTTCATCTGCAACAAAGTGAAGTAACAATCTCTTTTTTGTCTTATGCAGGGAACTGGCGTGATGAGATATGGCCCGACAATTGGACCGCTGTAACAAGGGTAAATACTTATACACTGCTTAGATTAAAAAATAATTAAGTAATGGTCCGTGTAAGAACGAGAGAACCTCCCATTGTTCTGTGGCATTTCGCTTTCTCCACACCAGAGTGTTTAAATTTTCTCACTGATAATACATCGACCAGTATACAACACAGTTTTGAAATAAGAAGCATTGAAATTCTATTTTAAAGCAATGTTTCTTTTGTGTATAATATTTAAGCCAATCACAGAACTCCAAAACAAAAGGGAAGAAAACCTTAAGTTTTTATTTTCAATGTTCCCCACATAGAATGTCTTAAATTTAAAAAAACTGAAATGTTTCAATTAGAAAGGAACAAATAAGTGGACTGGAAAGAAATACATCAGCTTACTTATCAAGATATTGTTCATTTTTAGATTTTAGCCAATCAGATCAACAGTTTAATAATACCCCAATTAGCACCTTTCTGCATTCCATTGCCGTTCACCTCTTTCG